>CAUYQV010035377.1:0-23414 GCA_963574575.1 Galagoides demidoff | reverse complement strand
AGAAAACTAGCCGAGTGTTGGGGCAGCTGCCTGTAGTCCCAGCTACTCAGAGGATCTCTTGATCCTGAGAGACTGAGGTTGCTATGAGCTATAATAACTCCAGGGCAACAGAGTGACACTGTGTCTCAAATAAATAAATAAACAATAAGTAAATAAATAAATAATGAGAGCAGGAGTGTCCCCTTGCCACCCCCAGCAAAGCTCCTATTCTCAGAGATAAATTCAGGCCCTTCCCACGTGTAAAAAGAGATCTGCTCAAAAGGCTGGAAGTACCATTTCTTCCAGCTTCCCGTCTGCCACCAAGGATCCAGAGACGCTACAATTAATCTTTTTTCTCAGTTCTCAAGCTCAGAGTAACATGTGCTTCCTCTCCCCCAGCAGTCTCTGTAGTGAGGCACCTGCTTCCTGAAATACCTTGCAATCAAAATGTGGGAAATTTATCAACTCTTAATGCAGTAATAAAAACAAACATTTCTGCAGCAGCCGTTGTGTGCCAGATGCTGATCTGAGCTTTCTTAGGGTGCTTTAAACGCAGCATCTCACTTCTCACCTCAACCCTGGGAAGTGGGTTCGGTTTTCCCCTCCCTCTACTACCCAGATCTCTGAGGTTCATGGGGATTATGCCCCTTTCTCAAGGTCACAGCACAGGGAAGTGGCTGCATCCAAGATTCAAATGCAGGCGGTCAGTCACTAATGCTACAGGGGCTGGCGCCCCCTGGTGCGTTTTTGCCCTATCAAAGTATCACCAGACTGTACTTCCCTGTGGGGGAAGAGTTGGAGGGACCAGTGTGCATGGGGTGTAAGTTCCACGGGGACGCTGCATCCCTCATACTCTTGGCTGCAAAGTGACAAATCCAGCTCCACTAGCTGGGATTGAAAAGTCAGCGCATTCGTCCCAGACAGCTGCTGTGATAAATTGCCATACTTAGTGGCTTCAGATGACACGAATGTATCCTCTTACAGTTCCTAAGCTCAGGAGTGCACATCCATGTCTCTGGGCTAACGGTGTCAGCAGGGCTGGTTAATTCTGGGGGCTCTGAGAGGACAATTCATTTCTTTTGCTTTTTTTGGCTTCTAGCGACCACCTGTGTATCTTGGCTTGTGCCTTTCACCATCTTCAAAGCACATCATTCCAATCACCTTCTCCTGGTAGTCAACTCTCTGCCTCTCTCCTACAGGGACCCTTGTGATTACATTTAGGGTCCATTAATCCAGGATGAACTTCCCTTGGCTTGGCACCTTGGTGGACCCTACCTCAGTGGTTAGGACGCCGGCCACATACACCAAGGCAGGCAGGTTTGAACCCAGCCTGGGCCTGCTAAACAACAATGACAACTGCAACAAATAAATAGCCAAGCATTGTGGCAGGCACTTATAGTCCCAGCTACTTAGGAGGCTGAGGCAAAAGAATCGCTTAAACCCAAGAATTTGAGGTTTCTGTGAGCTGTGATACCACAGCACTCTACTGAGGGTGACATAGTGAGACTCTGGCTCAAAAAATAAGGATGAACTTCCCAACCCAGATCTTTAACCGAACCACATCTGCCAGTACCTATTGCCACATAAAGTAACGTATTCACAGGCTCCAAGGATTAGGATGTCGCATCTTTGAGGCTGCATTATTTAACCTACCACAGTCCAGGGTGGCCCAGCTTCGGTCCTGACCAGATCTAAGGGATCATATCCTGTGACAGAGACCTCATCCCTCTCTCCAGCTCTCAGCCCTGCTTTCCTCCGCAGCTCCAGGCTCGACCCCACCATTCTGCATCTCCAGCAGAGCACAAGCCAGAGTTCCAGGGCTGGTTCTCACTGGCCCAGCTTAGACCACATGCTCGTCCCTGAAATAATCTCTAGCTCCCTCTGATTGGTCCAGCCTGGGTCATGTGCCCCATCTCATCATTCCCCACCCACAGCCAACCCACAGAGGGAAACCAAGAGGCTGTGGGTGGTGGGAAGCAGCATGCCACTGGAGTTTGTTGAATGGTAGGCACTTGGGATGGTGCCCTGTGTGTGGTAACTGCTCAATAAGTGATAATCACAGGTGGCGGGACACAGACCCTCCTGTGACTGCAGGAGCCAATGCTTAAAGAGTACAGGGCTCATGGGCGGTGCCTGTGGCTCAGTGAGTAGGGCGCCAGCCCCATATACCGAGGGTGGCGGGTTTAAACCTGGCCCCAGCCAAACTGCAACAAAAAAATAGCCGGGTGTTGTGACAGGCACCTGTAGTCCCAGCTACTTGGGAGGCTGAGGCAAGAGAATCACCTAAGCCCAAGAGCTGAAGATTGCTGTGAGCTGTGACACTACAGCACTCTACCAAAGGTGATAAAGTGAGACTCTGTCTCTAAAAAAAAAAAGAATACAGGGCTTGCTAGGCCGATGAAGAGCATTTCTAGCAGAGGAAGTACCTTGAGCAAGGCAAAGGCTTCCACTGTAGGACCATGTGTGTGGTGTACCTGAGGGGCTGGAGAGTTGGGGTGTCCCAGTTTGCAACTGTCCCCCAATATAATATTAATAGCAGCCTCCTTTTTACTCTCAAAACTATCTTGGGCTAAAGCCAGGCTCAGTGAATCACGCTTGTAGTCCTAACACTCTGGAAGGCTAAGGCAGGTGGAAAACCTGATCTCATAAGCTCAAGACCAGCCTGAGCAAGAGGGAGACATCGTCTTTAAAAAATAGCCGGGCATTGTGGTGGCTGCCTGTAGTCCCAGCTACTTGAGAGGCTGAGGCAAGAGGATTGCTTAAGCCCAAGAGTTGGAGGTTGCTGTGAGCTGTGACTCCACAGCACTCTACTGAGAGCAACAAAATGAGACTGTCTCAAAAAAAAAAAATCTATCTTGGTTTGGATGATAAATTACACGGTCACTTTATAATCAACCTGCTCGTTTATAAGGAAACCAAAGAGAGAGAATGAGACTCAGCCCCAGGACAGACTGGACCCTGAGACTGCTGACTCGCAGTCCAGTGCTCATTACAGCCCACAGCTTGTGAAGCCAGCCCTTAAAGGCGACATGAAATTAACCAGCCACATTTCTGTCTCTTTTTCTCTTCCTGTCAAATTCTCCATAGGATTGTGACCAGATCCATGTGGATGACGTCTCATCAGATGACAACGGCCAAGATTTAAGGTGGGAATTTGGGGAGTCAAAAGGTCCCTTTTCTACCCCCTGTGAGTTTATATGGAGAGAACAAAGGTGGGGGAGATGCCTCTTGATTGGCTGATCGTCAGGCTTCCCTTCTGCAAGGAGGTGGGGCAGGAAGGGAAGGGTGCTGGCTTACAGGGACAAGATGTTCCTGCCTCCAGCCAGAACTGGGACTTGTGCTTCTCTGAACTCAAACATCACAACCTTGACCTCCAGCCTCCTATGCACCACCTAAAGTCCCTGAATACTTCTTACCTTTCTCTCTCTTTTTCCTGCTAACCAAAGTAATACGTGCATATTGTGAAAAAAATTCAAACACTAACCCTGACCTCACTCCCAAATTGATCCTCATAAAGAGTTTGGTATACATTCTTCAAAGGTTTGATTTATTCATTATATCCTTATATTTTTAATATCACAACACAGCCGATACTCAAAGAAAGCATTTCTTGAATGAATAAGTGGTGTGTCTGGTTTCTCGGGGAAAACACTTCTAGGACATGGTTTCCAGAAATTGAGTAACCAACCGCATAAAATGAGACAGCTTTTGGAGGAATGTGGCTGGAATGTTCCAAACCTCCCCCTGGGGAGACTTTATAAAAATGGAACTATCATTAACCTGCGGTTATCCAGAATTATCACAATCCAATGCCTCTAGGTGCATCGAAAATATTATTAGACCAGTTACTGTTTTCGTTATGGGACCAGCTGTTTTAGCTTCACTGAGTCCTGGTTTCCAAGGTGTGTCTCCCAACTTACCACGAAAACAGAAATAGAAGTCTCTGTGACTGAGCCTGCAAGTCTTTTCAAAGCTCAGCGCAATCAGAAGTGAGAGGCGGGCAGATGCCTGCTTCGTTTTAATTAGCTATTCAGAAAATGCCTTCTGCAATCAGGACTGGCAGGGAACAAGGCTCCAGCCCTGCCAGGACCTCTCAATTTATGGAGTAAATAAACCCCAGATCAAGGTTAATTGTATCCTTTCCATGAAGTCATCGCCGGGAACCGCTCTTCCTTTCAAGGCAGTGAGTGAAGGCGGTTCCATTTTTATAAAGTCTCCCCTGTAGCTAGCTGGCTTGGAATTCAGGGCAATATTCCTCTGAACCCTGTTTCCTGCTGAGCCGTTTGGTACCTCACTTCAAGAATTCACAGTCCAAGGGTGTTTTTTTCCCCCAAGAAACCAAATTCCCCACTTATTCAAGAAATATTTATTGAGTCCCTACTCTATGCTAAGCACCAAGCATCCAATGTCCCTGGTCTTGTTCTTGTAGGTTTCTTTCCAGTTAGTAGTAAGAACCCACCTTCAAAGAGCGCTGATTTTGTGCCATGCTCTGTTCCAAGTGCATTACTGAGTTAACTCACTGTATCTTTGCAGTAACCCTTAAGATAGACGCTCTCACCATCATCTTCATTTTACCGTTGGATAATGTGAGGCACAGAGAGGCCAAGCAACCTGCCCAACCTCACACAGCTGGTCAGTGGGGAGGGCAGGATTCAAATCCAGGCAGCCTGACTCCAGGCTCTGAACAGGTGCTCTGTTCATTGTGGACACCCTTCCCGGCTTTCCACCAGGGCCTCTGTCTCTTCCCACAATATCCACAGCATTCTCTGAGTGTAGAGTCACTTTTGCAGTTATGCTTTATCAAAAATAAAACTAGAAAGACAGCAAATTTTATACCACCTGTCTGGTGGTATTAAAAAAAAAAAAACAGGGAAGAGAACTGTAATCACCCACTCAAAAAAATAATAATAATAACAGGGAAGAGAACTATAATCACCCATATTCCCACCATGTCAAACTCACCACTCTCCAGCATAATGACTAAATACTTCTGATTTATATCCACTCGCACAAATGTCTATGAAGAGTGACCCAGGCCAGGTGTCTAACATATGGCAGTTAGAAGTGTGAGTTCTAGAGTCACAGGCCATCCTCTGCAGGCGAAGACTGTGATGTCAGGCCAGGCACAGTGGCTCATGCCTGTAATCCCAGCACTCTTGGGAGCCTGTCAGAGGATCCCTTGAGCTCAGGAGTTGGAGACTAGCTTGAGCAAGAGCAAGACCTGATCTCCACTAAAAATAGAAAAAATTAGCCAGGCACTGTGGCAGGTGCCTGTAGTCCTAGCTACTTGGGAGGCTGAGGCAGGAAGATCACTTGAACCTAGGAGTTTGAGAGGTTGCTGTGAGCTCTGATGACACCTGGGCACTCTACTCTAGCCTGGGGCAACAGAGTTAGACTCTATTGTCTCCAAAAGGGGAAAAAAAAAAAAGAATGTGCTGGAAAAATGCCCAACAGAGTGCAGCCTTAAGAAGCATTTATCTGGGGCTCAGTGCCTGTGGCTCAATTAGCTAAGGTGCCAGCCACATACACCTAAGGTGGCGGGTTCGAATCCCCAGGCCGGGCCCGCCAAACAACAATGATGGCTGCAACCAAAAAATGGCTGGGCGTTGTGGCAGGCGCCTGTGGTCCCAGCTACTTGGGAGGCGGAGGCAGGAGACTCGCTTGAGCCCAGGAGTATGAGGTTGCTATGAGCTGTGATGCCATGGCACTCTACCCAGGGGGATAGCTTGAGGCTCCCTCTCAAAAAAAGAAAAAAGCTGGTCAAAGTTAGCCATGGCCAGTCACAACCAGTCAAAGCCAATCATGGCCCCTCAAAGCCAGTGCTCTACCATACTAATGATGCTCAACACTCATTATTATTTATATACCAGAACTTTTCCATCACTGCAAAAACAAAACTTATACACATGTGCAGTAATTCCCCATTCTCCTCTCTCCCCAGCCCCTGGCAGTTGCAACTCCCACTCTGCAACTCTAGCTGGTAACCATCTCCTTTCTTTTTGTACACTCCATCCTGGGAGTAATGGCATCTTGTTACTGCTAATCTCCATCCCATGTTTGGATTCTTAGATCTTCCGTTACCTGTAGAACTAATTCTCTGAATTAATTGGGAAACTGCCATTTTCCTCCAAATCTAACCGCATATTATCCTTGTTATAGGAACTGTGTCACACACTTTGTGTTGCCTGAGGCAGAGAGGGAGGACAAGAAAGTCTTGAGTTTCCTTTCTCTCACTCTCCAATCTCTTTCCAAAATCTCCTATTAGTGCAACCCAGCCAGCTGACTCAGGAGTCAGGGAAAAGAAGCCTGCAAACATCACCACTAATTCCCAAACATTTCATCACTGCAATAATAAACTCTATACCTTTTTTTTTTTTTTTTTTAGAGACAGAGTCTCACTTTATCGCCCTAAGTAGTGTGCTGTGGCATCACGGCTCACAGCAACCTCCAACTCCTGGGCTTAGGCGATTCTCTTGCCTCAGCCTCCTGAGTAGCTGGGACTACAGGCACCCTCCACAGTGCCTGGTGATTTTTTTGTTTCAGTCTGGCTGGGGCCAGGTTCAAACCCTCCACCCTCCATATATGGGGCTGACACCCTATCCAATGAATCACAGGCACCGCCCAAACACTATACCTATTAACCATCATTCTCCCAATTCCTGGAAACTACTAATCTACTTTCTGTCTCTATAGATTTGCCTATTCTGAACATTTTATTTAGATGAATTAATACAATTTGTGTCTGGCTTCTTTCATTTCGCATAAAGTTTCTAAGGTTCATATATCAGTACTGAAACATATATCAGTACTTCATTCCTTTCTATGCCTAAGTAATACTCTGTTATTCGGATATACCACATTTTGTTCATTCCTCTGGGTTTTTTTGTGTATGTGAGACAGAGTCTCACTACGTCACCCTAGATAGAGTGCTGTGGTGTCATAGCTCACGGCCACTTCAAACTCTTGGGCTTAAGCTATTCTCTTGCCTCAGCCTCCCAAGTAGCTGAGACTATAAGCGCCCCCCACAACACCCAACTGTTGTAGTTGTCATTGTTGCTTAGCCGGCCCAGGCTGGAACCCGCCACCGTTGGTGTATGTGACTGGCACTGTAACCACTGTGCTACGGGCGCTCAGCCATCCATTCCTCTGTTGATGGACACTTGGGCTGTTTCTACCTTTTGACTATAGAGAATAATGCTGCTTCACATATACATTTGTTTGTAAACATGTTTTCATTTATTTTAGTTACAAACATAGGAGTGAGTTTTCTGGATCATAAGGTAAAGTTCAACTTTTTGAGGACCTGCCATACTGTTTTCTAAATCAGTTGTCCCATTTCATATTCCCACCATCAGTGACTCTACATTTGCATGAGGATCAGAAATCCAGCTTGCCGTTTAATCATAAATCTTGTTCAGCAATGTCATGATGATGAAGTAACTGAATCATTCTGAAGTTGTTCTGAGTAAGGGATGATTATATTAATGATTTTCTGTATCTCAGCACCATACACCCCAAGTAGAATTGTTCCAAGTAGAGCCAGTTTTCCGCATCGCTCATTGGACAATAGGTCACTGGCAGCTAAGTGCTGGCACATCATCCACCGCTCCCACCACAGATGGGAAAACCAGCAGTGTCACAGAATTCGTGCTTTACCTGCTGCTGATAAGATGTAAAACTGCTGAAAATGACAACCTTTAACTGCAGTTGTTGTACAATTTTAAGACACCATGTTAGAGAATAGATAATTGTTCTGATTCCTCTGACAGGAAAAATGCAATGTGTGATCCAGTTCTCCTATGTGGATGCATAAATATTCTCTTTTCATAACCCAAGAAAAGCCAGCTGAGAAGGGAAAAGTCATCTCCCATTGAATAAAATGACCCCTGACTTTGACAGACTCGCAGAACTCAATCGATACAGGAAGTTTGGGTAATTAACGGAGCTGCTGGGGAAACCTGATCACTAGCCTGACAAGCATCACTAAGTATTTCCAGACCCAAGGTAACAGTTCAGCTTCTGGAAGCTCAGGAACTGAATTGACCCCACTCTTTAGGGAAAAAAACTCTCCCTGTTGTCTCCCAACCTCCTATTTCATCCGAAATACACAATACCATCTGCAGCTGAAAGGATCAATGGAGAAGTTAATTAATCGGGGTTGCATTTACATTTCTGTTGTCAACTCTCATTATTTACTTGGTTAAACTCACTTCCCACATCTCTTAGTGCTAATCGGAGAAGGCTATCTTATGTAATTTTCAGAAGTATATGAGTTCATTTTGCACTCACCTTTTTCATTTCCTCACAGACACCATGACTTACTCTCAACATTTAACTTACTGGCAGCACCGTAGAAGTGGCTACGTTCAATAATAGAAGTAGAAAGTACATTTGCTCACTGCTTTTCCTTCTTTCCAGGATGTTAATTCCTCATTTTATAATAACTGCATATATTTCTTTTTTTTTTTTTTTTGAGATGGAGCCTCAAGCTATCCCCCTGGGTAGAGTGCCATGGCATCACAGCTCATAGCAACTTCCAACTCCTGGGCTCAAGCGAGTCTCCTGCCTCCGCCTCCCAAGTAGCTGGGACCACAGGCGCCCACCACAACGCCCGGCCATTTTTTGGTTGTAGCCATCATTGTTGTTTGGCGGGCCCGGGCTGGGGATTCAAACTCGCCACCTTAGGTGTCCGTGGCTGGCGCCTTAGCTGATTGAGCCACAGGTGCCAAGCCCTGTTTAAGTAGATTAAAGGTAGATGACCATTGTCGTCTTCTTTTTTTTTGGCCAGGACTGGACTTGAACCCACCACCTCCAGCATATAGGGCTGGTGCACTACTTCTTTGAGCCACAGTTGCTGCCTGACCATTGTCTTCTTGCTTAAAAAGTTTTATTAGAGAAGTCTGCAGTCACCCTGATGGATTTGACCCTGTAGGTCAACTGGTGCTTACTCCTGGCAGCTTGAAGAATCTTTTCTTTTGTCTTGACTTTGGATAGGTTCATGACAATGTGTCTTGGAGAAGCTCTGTTAGAGTTGAGGCAACCTGGGATCTGATATCCCTCTGAAAGGAATGTGTCAGAATCTTTGGTGATATTTGGGAAATTTTCATTTATAATATTCTCTAGTATGGCTTCCATTCCCCTGGGGCAATCTTCTTCCTCTTCTGGGATACCTATAACTCATATGTTTGAATGCTTCATAAAGTCCCATAATTCTGTCAGTGAACATTCTGCTTTCTCTCTCTTCTTTTCTTCCTCTTTAACTATCTAAGTTATCTCAAGAGCTTTGTCCTCTACCCCTGAGATTCTTTCTTCTGCATGTTTTAATCTGTTGCTGATACTTTCTTTTTTTTTTTTTTTGGAGACGGAGCCTCAAGCTATCCCCCTGGGTAGAGTGCCATGGCATCACAGCTCATAGCAACCTCCAACTCCTGGGCTCAAGCAAGTCTCCTGCCTCCGCCTCCCAAGTAGCTGGGACCACAGTTGCCTGCCACAACGTCCGGCCATTTTTTGGTTGCAGCCATCATTGTTGTTTGGCAGGCCCAGGCTGGGGATTCGAACTTGCCACCTTAGGTGTATGTGGCTGGCGCCTTAGCGGATTGAGCCACAGGCGCCGAGCCAGCTGATACTTTCTATTACATCTTTTTTTTTTTTTTGAGACAGAGCCTCAAGTTGTCCCCCTGGGTAGAGTGCTATGGCATCACAGCTCATAGCAACCTCCAACTCCTGGGCTCAAGCGAGTCTCCTGCCTCCGCCTCCCAAGTAGCTGGGACCACAGGCGCCCACCACAACACCCGGCCATTTTTTGGTTGCAGCCATCGTTGTTTGGCGGCCCGGGCTGGGGATTAGAACCCACCACCTTAGGTGTATGTGGCTGACGCCTTAGCCGCCCGAGCCACAGGCGCCGAGCCAGTCTAGTCTATTCTTAAAACTTTCCCATAGGTTCTCTATTTCCCTAATTTTTCCCCTTTTTTTTTATTTCCAGAAGTTCTATTGGGAATGTGTGTGTTTGTATGTGCATATGTATGTATCTCTGTGTGTGCATTACATTTTTCATTTCATTTCCTGAGTTACTTTTCTAGTTGCTTCGAGTTGGTTTCTATTTTCTCTAGGATCTCTTTGAGCTTCCTTAAGTCCATATTTGAAAGTCTTTGTCTGTCATTTTAGTATTTTCATTTTGGTTGGGATCCATTGCTAGGGAGCTGGTGTGTTCCTTTGGGCTGTGCTTTCACTCTGATTGTTCATTCTTCTTGAGTCCTTGCGCTCATTCCTTCTCAGTTTGGACCCACCCTCACCCCCAGGGTGTGTCTATAGCATATGTTGGGTAAGGACTTTTTTTTGCTAGTGGGTACTTGGATGGGGGTCTAAGAAGGCTACCTTGGTTATAGATACCCATAGTGTGCTGGTTTTCCGAATTGCTAGTTATATGCAGGCTGTAGCAGTGGTGAGTTATGTGCGTGGGTAGATTTCCTGCTTCTTGTCAATAAGGGGAGATGAAGGTCCCCGAAATCCTTTCTCTTTCCCTAGCCCTGTGGTCTTGACAGTATGAATCATGTTGGAATGCCCAGTTTAATCTGCAAGGCAGTAAGTGGTGCTTGTAGGTAAGAGTCAGCCACACCCTGTAAGATTTGAGTCAGTAAATGCTGTGATGGGCACCTGCAGGACAAGACCCAGCTACAGCAGTGTGTTTTGGAACCTGTGGCCAACTTAAGTCCATCAGGAGAAGCAGTTGAATGTTGCAGGGGTTGGGCAGGCCACTGGGGAAAGCCGCCAGGGAGGAGCTGAAGTGTCCCCATCAAGCCAGAAATTCTGCTCGTGGTGGAGGGGTTGTCTGGCAGATGGGAGTGGGTTTCACTCTTCTCCTTCTTCCCTTGCCCCACAGATCTCCTTCTGGGATCTGGCCACAAACAGTAGCCAAGACCAGCTGAGCTCACCAGCAGTGCCACTGCAAGCCAGGAGCCTCCCTTCCCGGGACCATGTCCCAGGCTGAACACAGTGCTTTCCTGAGAGGGGGTGCCTGGCAGGTGCACTGTAGCTCAGTCACACCCAGCACATCCCTTCTAGGTGGCTCAGGTGGGCTCCCTTACCTCCTGAGACCAGTACACAAATCTCCCCTCCATACCCCCAAGCAACACAATCCAATCTTGGGGTTTAGGGGTATCAGATCCCCCAAGTTTAATTCCTAACTCCAAGGAGAAGCATCCCAGCCTTCGGAGTTGCCCATGGAGTGGACAGGCAGGCTTGATGTCCCTTTGCTTCAGGGCGTGTCCTGCTCTGCTGAAGCGGCCAGGTGGGCAGCCCTGGAGAAGGCATGCGGGTAGGGAGTTCACCATCTGTCCACACCTTGGTCCACTGTAGCTCTTCATGAGGAAAGGCACGAGCCCTGCTCTCTATGGAGGCCTTGATGTGCTGGACGTGCCGACATGAGGGAAGCTGCCTGAGCGCTGCCTCACTCGCTCCTCGGGGCACTCACACCGACTCACACAGGAACCGCCTCGGCCACACTGGCAGCTGTGAGTGGGGGAGGGCAGGAAGAGGAGAGACAGAGGGAGGGGAGCTGGTACCCAGTTCCTGCTGTCACGAGGGGCTTCCCAGCTGTGTGCTGTCCTCGCCTCTCTCTGAGAGCAGCCCACCCTGAATGTCCCAGCTCTGGGATCACACCGTTCCTCTGGGACCCACTGGCTCCCTGTGCCACTGTGCTCTGAGCAGGAGTTGGGAAATGTTTGTATGATAAGTGGGGATCACTGACAAGAAAACTGAAGGCTGAGTCCCCCTGGGTGGGACAGAGGCACACAGTGGGTGGAGGGGCAGCCAGGCCCCTGGCTTCTTGGCATGTGTCTGGGCAATGGAAGCAGCTCCAAGGCCCAGTGTCTCTTCTCACAACCTCCCCGGTGCACTGGCAGCGGGAGCTTCACCGTGTGAGGGTGGGGAAAGTCCCCTGTGGTTTAGGAGCCTGCAGTCAGCCAGAGGGTGAGGAAAGGAGAAGCCACACCTTCACCTACCTTTCCACGGGCTCCACATTTCACAGGTTTGATCTCTGCCAAAATCTTGCTCCTCCTCCTCCTGCTCCACAGAGGCTGACCGTGGAATCTCCAGTGCACCTGGCATTCTTCCCTCAGAATTACACCTGGGCTATAATTTTTTTAATGTGAAACTTTTTCTTCTTTCTGAGATGATGTGGTGACTGATGGCTCTCGTCAGCCCTCTTGCCTCCAAGCTTCCCATATATCAAGTGTGTATATTTGTAAGAGGTTTGGACTGATTTGCTGGGGAAGGTGTTCAGGAGAGACAGCTGGGAGACAGCTGGGGAGAAATCTGGGCTCTCAAGTCAGATTTGCCTCTTGGGAATGGATGAATTCAGGAGTTTTACTTTTTAATATCTGTCTTTATTTTTCTATTAGAAAACCTTTTCACTGTAAATTTTTTTTTTTTTTTGAAATGGAGCCTCACTCTGTTGCCAAGCCTACAGTGCCATGGCATCAGGCTAGCTCACAAAAACTTCACACTTCTGGGTTCAGGCAGTCCTCTTGTCTCAGCCTCCAGAGTAGCTGGGACTATAGATGCCTGCCATCACGCTCAGCTAATTTTTCTACTTTTAGTGGAAATAGAAGTCTTACTCTTGCTCAGGCTGGTCTTGAACTCCTGAGCTAAAGTAATCCTTCCACCTCAGCCTCCCGGAGTGCTAAGATTACGGGCGCATGAGCCACCTCTCCTGGCCTCATTGGGATTCCTTTATTCCTTCTGTCAGTTTTCTGTACCTGAAAGCCTGTCCTGCCTTGCTGCAGAGGATACGTAGGTTCACAGTGGGACATTGCCTTATTTCAGTGAACCAGGTTCTGACCCAAGGCTTCAGAACATTGAGTTGTAGAGCTGGGTATGGCAGCTCACGCCTACAATCCCAGCACTCTGGGAGGCCAAGGCAGATGGATTGTTTGAGCTCAGGAGGTCGAAACCAGCCTGAGCAAGAGCAAGACCCTATCTCTACTTTAAAAAAAAAAAAAAAATGAAAAACTAGTTAGGCATAGTGGCACATGCTTGAGGCTAAGGCAAGAGAATTACTCATGCCCAAAAGTTTGAGATTGCTGTGAGCTATGAAGCCAGGACACTCTATCCAGGGTGACAAAGTGAGACTCTGTCTCAAAAAAAAAAAAAAAGAAAGAACTTTGAGGTGAGTTTATGATAAGGCTTGTGCATAATCATTTAACCAGACAGAGACTCAGTGCAGACTGTCTTACTAAGAAAAGAAACCCAGACTTGTCTAGGAGACAGCACTAGTTTTAACATAGAGTACCGTGGACTTAGAATGAAGAGACCTGGTTTATTATGACCTTGAATGAATAACAGTTTTTTTCCTCAGCTGTAAAATAGAAGTTACCTGTCCTGCTACAAGAGTCAAGTCATCTATGCCAGTATTAGCTTCAGAAATAAACTACCGTTGTCATTAAGATCTAGTTTACACCTAGTCCCAACTGTCAGCATCACTTACTGATACCCCTGTGGTTGTCCTGTTTCCTTCCTGGATGGAGGAGGTAGAGGGGGAAACATGCGTCTATCCTGATCACAAAGCTCTGGTGTCCGCCTTGGCATCCAGTTGGCCGAGTGAAGGATCCTTAACTTTAGAAACAGATGTATTAGATACCCATGTGGAGCACATTACTACTCTGGTATTATATAAATTCAGTAATTCAACAACTGCAATTGTAGGCATTTTTTTAAATGGAGCTTTTAAATGATGATGCTACTTATCAACCCAAATTATAAATATTAAATTGGAAAATCTAAACATTTCATTCCAAAGTTTGAGTAATAAAATTGGTAAACAAAGAAGCATACAAAAAATGTATCTGTCTCACTGTGGTCATGTACTCTGGGAGGATTTGTGTGAGAAATTGGAAGTAATTGCTATGTTAATATCACTGGGGTTCAATTATCTTCTGCTCCACCATACTAGGAAATTGTATAAGCCTCTCAGCCAGTGTGATGCTGGCAGCTTTTAGAGGCATGTGTGTTTTTTCAATCTTTTTTTTTTCCCCTCCTCCTGTTATTTTTTGACACCCCCGCCCCGTTTAAGGCGATTTTCCAGCTGTTCCCCCAAGCAGTAGTTTTATGGGTAGATTTCTTCTGTGGGCTTCCAGCTGGCTTCATTTGCACCATCTCCGTGAAGTTGCTGCCTCTGTCACATTTCTATGATACTACCCATCAGGCATCACCTCGGGACTCCCCTTCTCATTATTGACTTCCTGGTTTTGTTGCACATGCAGGCTGTCTCCTGGTTCGGACATCTATGTGACGGTCTCATCCATGGCTCTCGCAAGATCCCAGTCTCGCAACTCCCCCAGCAATCTGTCGTCATCCAGCGAGACTGGCTCTGGCGGGGGCACTTACAGGCAGAAGTCCATGCCCGAAGGGTAGGTATACGTTTGTCCTGTTGACCCTGGTCACTGGTGACCCTGCTGTTTTTGATCTATACGCAGACATGTGAGATGATTTCCGTTCCACCAGCTTCAATCAGCTTCCAGTCTGAGGGGGAAATGCAGATAATATTCCAGATTGAAAAATGTTTTAACAGTCGCTTCGAACTACTGCTGAGGAAGCTCACCATGCTCTGATTTTTGATAAACTCAGTGGCAGAGAAATCAAATTACGTTGGTTTCTCCATCATACATTGTTCAGTTTCCCAGTTCAAATTTTGTCATTTCTTAATTCCAAAGTGAGCTTAGCAGAACTCTGTTTGCCCTGGTGTTCATATTGCCTTAACATAGGGGAAATGATAATTACATCTAAAGCTTCAAGTTATTTATTGTCTCAGACTTTAAATAAGTCTTTTATGGGTTTGTTTTTTAAAAAATCTTTCATGAAACACTGCTCAAAAGTAACTATTTGATCGGCTAAGGCGCCAGCCATGTACACCTAAGGTGGCGGGTTCGAATCCCCAGCCCGGGCCCGCCAAACAACAAAGATGGCTGCAACCAAAAAATGGCCAGACGTTGTGGCGGGTGCCTGTGGTCCCGGCAGGAGACTCGTTTGAGCCCAGGAGTTGGAGGTTGCTATGAGCTGTGATGCCATGGCACTCTACCCAGGGGGATAGCTTGAGGCTCTGCCTCAAAAAAAAAAAAAAAAGTAACTATTTGCTTCTAGAAAGACAAAATAAAAAGCTGACTGTACATGACTTTACAGGCCACAAAAAGGAGAAAAAAATGCAATGTCTGAAGCTGAGAAGTAATTAGCAGCAAAACATTACCTGGCACATACATTACCTTTGCCCAGAGGACGAGTAAAATAACCATCAGAGACTCCTGCTGCGAGTTCTCTCTCTCGTGAACTTGAACTATTTGAAACTCAAGTGGGAGAGATTTATAAAAACTGATGTTTCTATTCTCCATTTTCCCCAAATAAATATATATGTTTGTATGTATGTGTGTGTGTATATATATATATTGTTGTTGTTGTTGTTGTTGTTGTTTTTGAGACACAGTCTCACTATGTCACCCTCAGTAAAGTGCTATGGTGTCACAGCTCACAGCAACTTCAAACTCTTGGGCTTAAGCGATTCTCTTGCCTCATCATCCAAAATAGCTGGGACTATAGGCACCTGCCACAATGCCCAGCTATTTTTTGTTGCAATTGTCATTGTTGTTTAGCTCGCCCAGGCTGGATTCAAACCTGCCAGCCTCGGTGTATGTGGCTGGCACCATAACCACTGTGCTACAGGTGCCAAGCCCCCAAATATAGTTTTAATGAATGAACACATGACTTGTTTACTTTCCTGATAGTTCACCATGTCACAAAATAAGCATGCTTTTACTAGTAATACCTTTGTAATGGGTGTTTTTTATTTCTAGCTTTAGTATAGTTTGTTGTTGTAGATATCAAGGCCGTAAGAAAATATGCTTTCCCCACCCTGCTGCCTCCCCCATGGGCTCTCTTGGTGGTGTAGGAACTAAGGGAAAACTTCCCTTCTGCCTTCTGAAGGGTGACTGAAAAGGAACTAATAAACAGATTACTAGAAGAAAAGGCACACAGATTTGTTGGATATATACAGCATGAGGGAATTACAGAATGATTACCCAGTAACCCAGTGGAATAGAGATCCTTACATACCCTTCTTCATAGGAGAAGGGGAGTGGGAATGAATGAGCCCAAGGAACAGTGGCCTGGGACAGAGTTCCTCCAAGCTCGGGGGCTGGTGGAGGGACAATGAGATTAGGATTCCAGGTGTTCTCTCTAAGCTGCCCTCAGAGGGTAGAAGGGAAGTCTGTGCGCCATGGTGATGCCCGGATTTGATGAAATTCCTAGGCAGGGGTCTTAACACCTATCGCATTTTTTAACCAAGTTTTCTTAGATACGGAAATTGCACCATCCCTCCTGGCGTCTTGGTGCTTTAGGAAAGGAAAAGGGAGACAGGAGTCGAGGTTTGGGAGACCTTCAGGCTGTGCCTTCATTGCAGCCTGTCAATATGCTGTGTTTGGGGCCTTAACAGCAGCCTGTCTAAAATGCATGTTTCTTATTTTAATTTCTAAAGTGGCAATTAAAAAATAACAATTTGGGGCGGCACCCTGAGCTCATTTAGCCAGGCGTAGTAGCAGGCATCTATAGTCCCAGCTACTCAGAAAGCTGAAGCAAGAGGATCGCTTGAGCCCAAGAGTTTGAGGTTTCTGTGAGCGAGGCTGATGTGACAGCACGATAGCCTGGGCAACAGAGTAAGGCTCTGTCTCAAAAAAATGTTTTTTATAAAGAAGGAAAATAAAACTAAAAGCTTTAAGAAGCTCAAGAGTGTAACTTCATGGCTAGATCTGTTCTCAGTCTCTGTCCATAAATACAAAATGCTAGTGTCGTGTCCTCAGCTGACTCAGCGCTGTGTCCATATAACACTGTGTAACAGGTGCCTGCCTACTGCCCGGGCGAGGACCTCCAGACCGTCCACATCAGTGGAGAGGTGAAATCTGACAGGGTGATTAATAACATCTGCTCTACTCCAGGGGTGGGGAGGGGCGCCGGGACAAGTCTAGGATGGGAATGGGAGGTAGGTAGAAAGCCATGCTGTTTAAAAGACACAAAACCTGTCTACCTTTCTTGGAAATTTATTTTTAAGTGACACACTTTGAGGAATAACAAGGTAGGGCCTGTCCAAAGGGAGGGTCTGGGTAAGTGAGGAGTTTGGAGACCTCACCGGTGTGGGAACCGTGACCGAGGAAGACTGCTGAGGTGAGGCGGCTTCCTCCTGCACTCCTGGGGGAGAGGGGTTCAGCTGGTCTGTGAGGGCAGCTGAGACCAGTGAGGGGGAGTTGTAGAGAAGACTCCTAAACGTTATCAGGAGGCTGTTTCACAGAGGTCAGCCTACCTTCGAAAGGAATGGACTACTTTAGGAAGCGGAGTCCTGGTCACTGAATGTGTCAGCCAAATGGTTGATTAAAACCTTCATGTCTTAAACTGTTAACTGCTTCTTCAAACAAAGGCACAATTAAGCTCTTCAGAAAGAGGCATCATGTAAAATTTAGAACAGGTTTTATCCGAGCTGCTCGAGGACTCCGTCTTTATATCCCTGATACAAACACACAATAAATGGGGAGAGGAGGAGGAGTATATATGAGAAATGAAATTATAGGTTCACTGGGTGAAAATGATTTTTAAGGCAGAGTTTAAAGATAGTCTTACCTTATTGTTTCTTTAAAACCATATAGTCAGAAAAATATTTAAATTCAGAAGTTTAAATTTTATTTTTCACTACTATAAAAAAGGTATTAAGTTAGCTGGCCATGGAGGCATGTGCCTGCCCCAGCTGCTCAGGAGGCTGAGGAAAGAGGTCGTTTGGGGCCAGAAGTTGGAAGTCCAGTGTGGGCAACATAGCAAGACCCTATCTCTAAAAATAAAAAATTGGCCAGGCATGGTAGTGCACGCCTGTAGTGCTGGCTGCTTGGGAGGCTGAGGCAGGAAGATTATTTGAGCCCAGAAGTTTAAGCCTGCAGTGAGCTGTGACTGGGCCTGTGCACTCCAGCATGAGCAACAGAGTATGATTCTGTGTCAAAAAATGTAAATATTGTGACCAGGAACAGTGGTTCATGCTTCTACTCAGAGCAACTTGGGAAGCTAAGGTAGGAGGATTGTTTAAGACCAGGAATTCTAGACCAGCCTGGGCAACATATTAAGACCTTGTCTCTCCAAAAATCAAATATCAGCCGGACATGGTGGCAAGTGCTTGTAGTCCCAGCTACTGGGCAGCGTGAGCAAGAGGATCTCTTGGGGTGTGGTCCCACCACTGCTCTCCAGCCTGGGTCTCAGAGTGAGATCCTGTTTCTAAAGAGAAAACAATAATAATGGTAAAATACATATTGTTGTGTAACCTTCTCTCCTTTGCCGATGTCTATATAGGTCCTAGGATCCATGTAATAGAATGGCCAATGCACACATAAAGGAGTACACACTAAAATTCGGTGACTGTGTTCAGTCATGCTGGGTGGTAGAGTTGGGACTAGGTGGTGGCGTTGGGACCTGGCCCGCGTCTTCCTGTTCCTTCCCTCCTGCCCTCCCAGCAAACCACTTGCTGCCTCTGCCCATGCCTTTGCCAGTCTGTAGAAGCATGACAGCCGTCCCGGGCAGTGTTTGGTTCAGGCCAACCACCGTTCAGGCTTTGTGTACTTTATTCAGAAGTTGGCTAGTAACCACAGCTAAGTTAGTAAATTTCCACATGAATGTTTGAATTCTGCACTATGATGCTTCTTCGTGGACTCCGTCCATATTTACTGGGCTGATGTTTCTAATCAAGGCAGGGGCCTCAACTGAGCATTTATCACTAGTCTACAAAAGGAAAGATAAAACTAGCTCTCTGAATAGCTAAATCTTCCTTCCAGAAAGGGACATTTGCCTTTATCTATACAAGTTTACCAAATTGCTCTTCCCAAAGGTAATTTGAAATTAATATATTTTGAAAATGTTTCCTACGTAATATTAATACAAATCTTAATAATCTTTGTCTTTTAGACTACAGAGCGAATGCTCAGAAAATACTTGTACCAAGAGTGAGTGACTTAGCTATTTAGTAAATTACTGAGTTAAGAGAAACAAACCCCAAAATGTAACATTTGGAAAACATGTATGGAACATTTCAATGTGAATTTTTTTTTGCCTTTGGCAATGAATGACAGCCTGAGCTTAGCTATACCAGGGCTAGAAGATTTGTTTTCCTCTTGGTAGGTTAAGTTAGCTCAGTCCTAAGGGCTCTTGCCCTTGTTAACATTTGGTACACACAGCGTGCTTACCTTTCTGAGCAGAGTGGTGTGTGTTGACCAGAGTGTACACATTTCTACCCCCACATAAACACTCCCAAGGATGAGCATGCAAGTGCAGGCCTGTAAACAAAAACCAGTTGTACTTGTCAATTAGAATTCAGTTCATTACACCCAGGATTGCCTTCCACTCATGGGTGAGGTTCCTGATACTGTCTTTGTCTTTGTTTGGGGAAATTACCACAGGTTTGGAGTGAGCCGCAGGTCCCCAGCCTCCCTGGACAGGCAGAGCACCCAGGCGGACATCAGTGGCAGTGGAAAGTCCACACCAAGCTGGCAAAGAAGTGAGGACAGCATTGCTGACCAGATGGGTAAGTAAGTAATTTCTACAAAAACAAACTGCTTTTAGAACAAAGTGCCTTCAGCCACCTCTTAATGATGTTATCAGAGCATTCTATTATGAGAACAGCCCTAGTTAACCACTGTGACTTAAGTCTTTGTTAGATCATGGATAAGGGAAAGCAAGAGAAAGGCCTGAGAAAAGTCCAGGAATTCTCGGTGACCCCAAGTTTAAAAAAGGACATGGGAATTATTTTCAGCACCAAGATTAAGAGCACCTCCCCCCCCCTTCCCTTGTTTACTTGTTTTTAACCTGGTATAAGTGGCTTGAGAAAGTCCTTGTTATTCTTCATGTTGAATTAAAAATACATCTACATACAGAGTAGGAGAGAGAGAGAATTGTGGCTCAGTCACATCTCTAGCGTGGTTAGAATTTCTATTCTCCCTGGTGTGCTTTTTTAAAAATTCTTTTCACTCTGCTATTAAGCTGTCAGCCAAGGAAGTGTCTTAGCTGTATAAAACAGCAGGATGGGAAAGATTTGCATTAGGGAGCTCTCATTTGGATTTCTGGAGCATGACCCTCCCTCTGTACATATGCTGTTGTTCCATGACACCCTAACACCAGTTGATTACAGTAAAATTTTGTCGGGAAACAAGATTAAGTTTTAGCACAGTAGCATCAGGGATTAGGAATCAATACAGCGATGCATCAAGGATTCAAACCTAGACTGTAAGGGTATTTTCCTCCTTTATTTTATCTTTAATAAATAGCATTACCCTCCGTGTGGGCTGAAAAGGATGAACTTTTAAGGCAAAGATTCATCTTTTCATCCTCTCTGCAAATCCCCTGTTTTGTCCTGTTTAAATGACTGTGCCCAAGTAAATGAACTAGCCATGAACACAGAAAGGAGTGGAGACGTATTGAGCTAAGAGTTGAGGAAGACAAATGCAGTTCTCAGGTTCTGAAGATTCGCTTTGCTCCAGTAACCACGGTGCGAAGGGCCCTGTTATTGAAGCCATCTGTCATTCCCCGCTCCTGTGCCACCGCCCCCAACACAGAAAACCTGAGCATATTCTGATCTGCTTTTCTGCTCCTGACAGAATGTTTCTAATCCCGTATGTGTTGGTACTGTTGAGATGGTAACAACACATGTGAAAAGGATCCCTTCTTCAGCAGGACTTAGTGACTTTTTTTGGCCCGTAGCGCAGGCTTTGAGGAAGGCTGCAGCAAGCCCTCTGTACAGCACACTGCTTCCCACTCCTGGACCCATATTCATCCTCTCCCACAAACCTGCTCCAGGCCTTTTTTTTTTTTCTTGCATCCTCTTTAGCTTAGTAGATCCCACTCTTAATAGGTAAGACTTCACAGTGAATACGGATGAATCTTCTTAACACATTCACTCATCCTCTTAGTAAGGTAATCCTTTTTTTTTTTTTTTTTTTAATTAAGTTACCCCTAGTGCCTGCTAGAGAAAAGCATTTTTTACATAGTATGGGAAATCTAAGTGGTGGCTTTATCCAAGGCTTCAAACAAAATCATGAAATAATTTCTTTTTTTTATCATTTTTGATATCCCAGCATTGCAAGAGAATAACCCAGCCTTTCTTAACTGGCACATCAGGTGGAATCAGAAGGCTTAGTTGGCATAAGCCATTCTAGGGAGAATTCAAGAAAAGGACTTTCTGTGTTTTCTTTACTTGGTACCCACGTGTGAGCATATAAAGGACTGGCCTTTCTACACTCAGTTTACAGGAATAACACACTCGAATTAAGAATGGTTAAGAGATCCTCATTTGTTAGGCAGGCCCACCTGTCCTTGTGCATCAGCATGTTGCCAGCTGGTACCCTGCTGATGGTAGAGACATGACTTCAACTTGCCCAGCTGGCTCACCTACCTCCCTGGGCCTTTCTACCTCTCTGCTTTTGGAAATGGTTGAGAGTCAGAGTCAAAGAATATGTTGTCCAGTTCTACACATTAGGAAGTGCAGGATTCCTGCTGTTAGCCATGGTTGTGTTAAAGAGGATCCTTTATCTCTCGTTTTGGAACCCCATCCTGAATGCCGGCTTGGAGTTCAAAAGGAAGCAATTGTTTTAGTAAACTAGTTGCTGTGTGTCTTTTCTGTTGTGCTCAGCTTACAGTTATAGAGGACCTCAGGATTTCAATTCTTTTGTCCTCGAGCAGCATGAATATACAGGTAAAATATTTCCAAAGTGTCATGGTAAGTAACACGTGACTGCATCCGTGCCTGTCTAGGTAATGTAGACCGAGCCAGGTTAGCCACACTTTGCAATGAATGAACTTCATAAATTTAACCCATATGACCTTAACTTTTCCCCCCAAACCAAAAGTTGATTCTGAACTTTGCTGTATTGTTCATGGCCTTTGGTTTGGTGGTACTTGGCTATGCTACTGTGTATGACATGACACGTTGTCACCAGCTGCAAGCTTTATCCATCAGCCACCTAGTTCTGACCTGCTGTCTATCGTGCAGACTCTTACCAAGCTTACTGCTGAAATGCAGAGTTTGCTGGTCAGTGAATCGAAAGATGCAATGCCAAGCCATCTTCATTTGTCACCGTGTGCTTGTACTGGTTTAGTGCCTGCACCATAATGTCCTCTGCTGTATTCCAGAGCCGACATGCCATCTCCCAGCAGTATCAAAGGTACTGCCAGCTTTCCGAGAGAGCCCCAGTGGGAGGTTAATGCGGCAGGATCCAGTGGTTCATTTGTCTCCAAACAAACAAGGGCATGTAAGTTAACTTATAAAAATACTAGATTTCCTAGCAATGAACCTTCCTTGCAGTATGAAAATCTTCTCTCCTCCCCTCTGCATGGTCAAAGAGGAAGCCATCCTGGCAGTGTTGGCGTTTGCTGCTGTGGCCTTGTAATTTCTGCTACCATGGCCCTGAGGTCGCTTTGAGATAAATTGTAATTCCTCTTTGATATGCCCCTGCCATCCCCATAGATCTGGCTGTAAGATCATTTAATTCAATCACTAACAATCCTAAAATGTTAGGAACAGAAATGTGCTAAAAATCAGTTTATATTTGTTTATACAATTGCAACCACGAGATATGGTTGGAGAACAAGTTCAGAGGATAGACAGCTTCCTATATACCTCCCACTGCTCTTTTTCTCTTGCAAAGCTACACACATTTTACCCTTTTATCATAGTAATAAACAGCTCACGGTCACTGACAGGTACAAAGAGGAACACCAGGTTATCATTTGCCATCCCCCTTTTACAATGCAGTTGATTTCCTGGCCTGTCTGTTCACCAGCCTGTGTATCCCTGAAATTCTCTTGGGTGAAGAAATACTGTATTTCATGTTCACTAACTTATAAGATGCTCACAGAACTTTTAATGAGAAGACTCATGGAAGTTTTGCCCTAGAGAAATGAATATTGAAGTTAAAAAAATGAGAGTGAGCATATCCTACACTTGGTGAAGAGATTTACGAAGGAAATATGATATTGTCACAGTTGAACTTGTAAATAATAGATTATACCAGTAGGCCTGTGAATTTCCTCTCCTTCATGAATGTAATTTTTATATTGATCACATGGTAAAATAATACTTCGGACAGATCAGGTTAAAGAAAAATTAATTTCACTAGTTTTTTTGTTTGTTTTTGATACAAGATTCTCACTTTGTCACCTTTGGTAGAGTGACATGGCATCATAGCTCCAACAACCTCAGGCTCTTGGGCTCACATGATTCTCTTGCCTCTTTTTTTTTTTTTTTTTTTTTTTTGAGACGGAGCCTCAAGCTATCCTCCTGGGTAGAGTGCCATGGCATCACAGCTCACAGCAACCTCCAACTCCTGGGCTCAAGCGAGTCTCCTGCCTCAGCCTCCCAAGTAGCTGGGACCACA
>CAUYQV010035372.1:0-41686 GCA_963574575.1 Galagoides demidoff | reverse complement strand
GGGTGCCAGTCACATACACTGGAGCTGGCGGGTTTGAATCCAGCCCGGGTCTGCCAAACACTAATGACAACTACAACAACAAAATAGCTGGGCATTGTGGCAGACACCTGTATTCCCAGCTACTTGGGAGTCTGAGGCAAGAGAATCACTTAAGCCCATGAGTTTGAGGTTGTTGTGAGCTGTGATGCCATGGTACTCTACCAAGGACCACATAGTGAGATTCTGTCTCAAAAAAAAAAAAAACAATGAATAAAAAATGTTAAAAGAATTTGCAGGCCTCAAAATTGTGTCCTTGGGCATCCTAAGAGTCTGCAGATCCCAGGTTGAGTAACCTGTCCAGAGTTGACCTATTTGAATTAAAATGACAACACTACCAACTTACCAACTGTATAACCTGGGTACAAGTTACTGAATTCTCTGTTTCTCCACCTATAAAGTGAGAATAAAAAGAGTGCTGTCCTTCTAGAGTTGTTGTGAGGATGAAACGATGAAACATATGTAAACTGCTCAACCCCTGTGGTAAAGACTAAGGTAAAAGCTCCCTAAATATTTTCTGGTATTGTTCATATTATTATCACGTGACCATGCGTAACTAGGAAGACAGACATGCCTATTACCATTTAATGTTAATATTATAGTATGATCTATGGGAAAAGTGTTCTGTACTTTTATGTTAAAAGTGCTCTGTTCACAAAAGATAAGATCTTGATAACAATGAATGTACATGGCTGATAAGTGACAAAGCTGGGATTCAAACAAGGCAGTCTATCTCCACATGTTAGGCTTTTGAGTTCTAGAAAGGGATTTAAAAGTTAAATTTTTTAAAAAAAAGAGGAAATTAGTATAGCCTTTTTGGAAAGAAGTGTGGAGAATCCTCGAAGAACTGAAAGCACACCTTCCATTTGATCCCTCAATCCCATTACTAGGCCTCGAAAAAAATCATTTGACCATAAGGACATTTGCACTTGAATGTTTATAGAAGTTCAATTCACAATCACAAAGATGTGGAAACAACCCAAGTGCCCATCAACCCATGAATGGATCAAACACTGTAGTATACATGTGCCAAGGAACATGACTCAGTAATAAAAGATGGAGACTTCACATTTTTGTGTTTACCTGGATGGAGTTAAAAAGCATTGTCCTTAGTAAAGTATCTCAAGAATGGAAAAGCAAGCATCCCATGTATTCAATACTAATTTGAAACTAGTAGATGAACAATGACAAGCTGACACATGAGGAAAATCACAATTAAATCCAAAATTAAATTACAGTAGTGGGGAGGAGGGAAGGGGAACAGTGGTCTCAGTAAGCTCCCACCTAACAGGTACAATGTAGGGGTACATGGCACACCTCCTGGGTGAAGGACTCAAATACAACTCAGACTTTTCCTAAAAAACCTAAGCAATGTAAGCTAATTGTATGTACCCTTATACTAATTTGAAATTAAAAAAAAAAAAAAGAGGAACACTGGTAATCAGCAGAGCTGCTCCATTTGACTCTAAAACACACACTTAAGGGATGAGCTCTGCTGCCTCCTAGACCACATGTCACATGCTCCCAGACCCTAAAAGTCCCCTTCAGTCCTGGGGCACCTTCCCCCACCCTGGAAAGTGCTGCTATTGTGAGGTTCCTCCTACTTCATGCATCACATGTTTTAAAAGGAAGATAGTTGTCCTGTGTCCACGCTTGGTTCCAGCAAGAGGATCCCAACTGGTCTTCCACTGCCCCCTTGGGAGAATTGCTTTGTTCTAGCACAAAGTTTAAGATACTGAATTAGTTTTCAGAATTTAAACATCAGGAGATTTTTATATGATGATCCAGGTTCCACCACCACCTGATGATCAGGGTATCTACAAGCTTTGAGCCTGTATTCCCACATAAAGGCGACTGAGTGGGCCGAGCAGCAAGAGGAGTGTTTGTGCTACAGTGAGCCGCAGCCGCCTCCCTAGGATCTTCTCATGACTGCAGTGGAGCCTGGTTCCTCTAGGCAGGGAAGCAAGACCCCTGGAAAGCACTCCGTGTATGTAGGCTGCTACTACTGAGGTTATTTATTTGTTGTTGTCTACATTAGCTCCTTAGTACTTTCAGAGCCCAAGACTCAGGATGCGTGATAAACTGTAAAAACTGCCCACTAATTTCCCCTATGCTTACATTCACATCCCCTTGCATTGTGACTTATCCTTGAAACACGCCAAGGACCCTCTTTCTCCACCCTGTTAATCTGGGTTTGGCCATTTGACTTGCTTTGGGTAATGAGGCATTGGCGGGTATGTTGAGAGTGGAGGCTTGAAAAGGGCTTGGGTGTGATGCTCTGTTTTGCCGCCAGGAACCCTTGTCTACCACATAACAAGCCCAAAGCAGCCCACTGGAGGATGAGTGACCAAGGAGAGGAAGGCCCAGCCATGCGAGCAAGGCCATCATAGACCAGTGGACCAGATGAACTTGGCAGCTATCAGCCAGCCCCTGATTTAAGAGAAGGAAGACATCATTATGGTTTGAATGCACTAACTCGTGGATTGGTTTTTACACTACCATCTAATTGACATGAAGGCCAAAGGTTGTAATACCCCTAGAAGGTTGATCCTGCAGCATAAACTGTCATTTTCCACAAGGTCTTCAAATAAAACATTCTTTCCCCGCAAATAAGGCCTGAAACAAGTAGATTCTTCTGCTTTAGTTTTTGTTCAATTATCACTGAAGGAAAAAAGGACAAAAGCAAAAAATCAATTAATTGTCTGAATGCATACCCATCACTAAGTAACATATACTCTCTGCAAATATGCAGAAAACAGTAAGGTAAATAGACAGAAACTTCTTACAGAATTCATGGAATGTATAAAAATCCACATAATCATACTATTCTGGGCTAATTCCTTAATAATTTTCTCAATTATCAAGACTTTACTTTTGCACATATGGTTTTATTTTTTTCAAAGTTATCAATATGGTATTAATAGAAACAACAATAAGAAGAATCAGAAGAGTTTCTATATTGAGTTCTTACATAGACATCTTTTTGGTAAAAACTCCTGTAGCTTTTCTCCTTTAATTTGAGAGCAGAGACACTTTTATTTTTATCCACCAGAGGGCAGTCTGAGTCAGAGTTTGCTTCTGAAATCAAATTTGTTTTCCCAGTGTTATTACTGTTTTACTTGGCTGCATCGAAATCAGGCTTTCACCTTCATTTGTGTCATTTGTGTATCATTTTTAAATGCGTAGGGCCCTCCAGCTTTTCGAGACACTATTCTTTTTCAACTAGAAGCATGATGCTGTGGCCATATTGCTGGATAGAGCTGTAGGATATTTGTTTACTTTGTGGTTCTGCATTAGTGGCTCACTGACCTTTGGAAATCTCGCACCTTGCTGAATACGACTCATTTATATAATGAGGTGATAAGGCTGGACAAGTTTTAAGGATCAACCCAACTCATATTCATTCTCTGACTTCTAACATAGAAGGTGGCATGAGTCTTTACACTGTACAAACAAGGATTTATAAGAAATGTCACATTTTTGGTTCATAAATCTGCTTAAACACAACCCAGTCCCCACCCTGCCAGCTTGATGAGAAATGTAATCTCCTTAACTTCCCCTACCCCACTCACCTAATAAAGGTGTCAAAGGGCCCAGGAGGTGCCTGCTCTAGGGGTTTCTGTCCTCACTGGGGGCCACAGGGATGCATGTCATCCAACCTGTCTGGGCTCCTGAGATAAAGCAACTGCTGCTGTGTTTTTGGATTGAGGACCCTTGCCTGGGTTGGGATACCTGGGTCCCACTTCATGAGTGTGCTACAGAGTCGGGAAGGCTTTGACCAACAACGGCAAAGACACATTAGAGATCAAAGCTTTTCTCTGGATGCCCACAAGAGGGTACTCCCCTTGCTCCTCCCTCTCATCATAATTGTTGTCAGGACAGAGAGGGAGGAAGGGAGCACAAGGAGGGAGGAGAAAGACAAGAGCTGTGCCCCAGCAATCTCTATTTTAACTTTGCAAAACGTCTTAACAGAAGGAAATAAGAAAGGCCTATCCTCATGAAAAGGGGGAGAAAAGCCATGAAATAAAATGTGTTAATGCTTGCATAAATAGTGTCTTATCAGGCTGTGGGACAAATGCCTTGAGGCTAGGAGGAATGGTGTCTTGGGCTATATTGTATTTCTTCATGGTGCTGGAATCAAGTCGCTGCTCAATGAATATTGGGTGGTTAATTTTCTTCTTCAGTCTGAAAGAGAAGAGGAAAAATGAGCAGAATTAGTTTTTGAAATAAAATGAATAGTATTTAAGTCAAAAGCAAAGCATAGCTATGAATCCTGGCTCCACAGCTTTCTGGCTGTGGGACCTTGAAGAACATTGACTCTTCTTTCTCCAGCATGGAGATACATAAATTCTGGATCTAGCTTAAAGGAGTTTTCTGATTGCTTGAAATTGACGCAGCATCCTTATTTATTTATTTATTTATTTATTTTGTTGTTGGTGGTGGTGCAGAATGGCCAGGCTGGGTTTGAACACACCACGTTAGGTATATGGGGCCAGTGCCCTACCCTAGCCACTGAGCCACAGGCACCACCCAAAACAACATCAACCTTTTTTTTTTTTTTTTTTGGAGATAGAGTCTCACTTTATTGCTCTAGGTAGAGTGCCATAGTGTCATAGCTCACAGCAATCTCCAACTTTAGGCTTAAACGATTCTCTTGCCTCAGCCTCCCAAGTAGCTGGGATTATAGGCACCCATAACAACGCCTGGCTATTTTTTGTTGCAGTTTGGCCAGGGCCGGGTTTGAACCTGCCACCCTCAGTATATGGGCTTGGCACCCTACTCACTGAGCCACAGACACCACCTCGACTGAGCATCCTTAATACCTCCTATTCCCAGAATAGTCTATAGACACTTTTATGGTGTCCTGAAGCTAATCTGGGAGAAGGCTTTGGCAGTTCTCTCCTCTTTCTGCTCTGTCCTTCTGTCCGTGTGTCCTGACCGCCTATCCTACACCTGGCCCTTAGCCCTCTGTAGAGTCCTGCTGGACTGTTGTACTTCCAGATCCCTCCTTTGTCTCTGGATACAGCCTTTTGGATCCCACATGTTGCTCACTCTGTAAACCGAGATCTTGCTCCAGATTCAAAAACCTTAAGCCAGATTCACAGACCCAAGGCCCCCAAACAGTCCTGTAGGTGTAACACATGTCGACCATATCAAAGTAGCTGTACCAACGTACATTCCCACCAGCAGTGGGGGTACCTCCTCACTCAGCGTCCCTCCACCAGCAGTGGGGGTACCCACTGACCCATCCTTAATGACATTTTGGTGTCCAGAGACTTGTACTATTTGCCATTCTGATGGTTGTGATGCCGTTTTTCACTATGTCTGTATTCTATTACTGTACACATAAGACGTAATGTGTAGAACGTTTTCATTTTATTTTTAACAGGCATGCCATGATTGCTAAGAAAATTTAGCACTCTTAAAAACAAATTTATGAGGTTATCTCTTCTGTGAAAGGCTTGTTTTAAAATGTTGCCCATGTTTCTGTTGTATTGTATGTTGGGGGGGGGTATTGCCCTTCTTATTGATTTTTAAGAATTCTTTATATGTCCTAGATGTGAGCCCTTTGCCAAGTCCATGTGTGACAATTTTACACTTTCCAGTCTTCAGGTCATCTGATCATTGTGTTAGTAGGACCTGCTGATGAAATTTAGTCTGTTGAATCATCTTTTTTTTTTTTCTTTTTGAATTGTGCTCTTTGTATCTTGTTTAAGAAATCCTTTCTACACTGAAAAATGGTGGGATCAAATTTTAAAGAGCTTTGCATGCCTCCCCTCAAAAGTCATTTCTAAGGTCTTCTTTAGCCTATATTCCCAAAGTTGACAATGACCATCTTAAGGATATTTGTTGGATAAATGTCATCAGGGACCACTTGCCATTCATAAGAAAGACCATAATGTCAGATTCCTACTTTTTGCTATACATAAATAGCGAAGCCAGTGGCTTCAAAACCCTATTTGTGTATATATTGGTTTGCTTTTAGAAAACACATATAGGAAAAAAAAAACACCTCATTTTCTTTAAATGTATAAATTAAAACACAAAATTGACCCCACCCTTTTTTGTCAGAGGGTGTGATCCAATATCGTAATGGCAGTGAGTATAACAGAGCAGAGCTGGGCAACAGAAGTGGCCAGATATAGGGCTGTCCACAGACTAGGGCCAGATCACCAAGGGCTTTGAACACTAAGGCACAGTGTTGGAAGTTTATCCTGGGGGTAATGGACAGCCTGTGAGAAGCTTCACACAGGAGAGGGGTGTCATCATCAGATTTGCTTTAAGAAAGATAACTTCGCACCAACAAGGCATAATCACTGGAAGAGAGGGAATAGGACAGAAAGGTTAATGGTGAGAAGGCCTCTGTGGTGACAGAGGTGAGAACGATGGGGCTTTGGATCAGGGCAGTGGCTGCTGTGATGGCCAAAAGAAGCTCTTACAGACAGAATATTGCCGGGTGCTAGTTAGAGTAAATTAACTTCTTTTCCTGACCACAAGAATTTGGCCACAAAATTTGGGGGTAGGAGACACACATGGAGAAACCCAAACTCCTTGTATGAAAGCCAGTCCTGGGGTGGAGTAAATCATTCCCGCTTGTCTTTTCTCTAGCTCAAGTCCTTTGATCTTGTAAGCCTAGGAGTTCAAGATTGCAGTGAGTCATGGTCAAACCATTGTACTCTAGCCGGGGCGATAGAGTAAGACCTCATCTCTCAAATTCCATCCTTTGTAAAGGAGATATAAGAAATGTCTTTATTTTGTGGATGTTGGCATACAATTCTTTGGCAATAGAGTTTTAAAACTAAAAAGCAAGTTATTTATCTAGTTTTGCTGATATTTCTTTTATACATGGATAAAATGAAAGATTAACTAGTCAGTGGCCCTTCTCCGATAAGGAAAGATGCTTTAAATCCATATAGTAAGATGAAGCCTAGAGAGAACACAACAGTTTCAGGGACTCAGGCTTAACAATGTTAATTTGTGAAATACAGGGCTAAGAAATGCCTCTTCCCCACACCCAAAATAGGCATAAAAGTTCAGTGCTTTAAAAAGTGAGACCAGGCATGGTGGTTCATGCCTGTAATCCCAGCACTTTGGGAAGCTGAAATGGGGGATTGCATGAACCCAGGAGTTCAAGACCAACCTGGGCAACATAGCGAGACTCTATCTCTAAAACAAATACAAAAGTTAACCAGGTGTGGGGCATGCTGGCGTATAGTTGTAGCGCTGGCTAATCAGGAGGCTGAGGCAGGATGACCTTCTAAGCCTAGGAGTTCAAGATTGCAGTCGGTTATGGTCATGCCACTGTACTCCAGCCGGGGTGGCAGAGTAAGACTCCATCTCTTAAACAAAAAGGAAAAAAAAAATTGAGACACTAACCAGGGAAAAAGAGAGATTGCCTTTTCATGTAAATTAATTATATAAAAAGATGTTAGTGATTTCTGTGGAAGGGATAGATAAATTAGAGATTAAATATGCAAGTTTAAATGAAAATATCCTAAAAACAATTACCTGTAGGAAGGGTATAAGACCATTAAATTTTGGATAGAAACTGTCAAAAACTTTAGCGTAATAACATATATGAAGTTTTTACCATTTTTGGTGGTGTTAGTATTGACCAGTGACCAACCCTTCTTACAGTGGACAATGGCTACTGTGGTTTTAAGTTCATACCTGCGTGCCAAACCATCACCACACACCTTGCTGGCCCACATTTAGTTAATCTCCTCATCAGGGGGATGCAAGTGTTGCTTGTCTTGTGTAAGGAGATCACCACGTTCCGGAGAATGCAATTACTTTGATTATTTAGGACCTTCTGGGGCCACCTTTGAACCTGGGGATGAAGACAGCTTGGTCTTAAAGCAGGGGGCTGTCTAGGAAAGGTTAGACATTGGAACAATGATGTGACTCCTGCCATGATGGAAAATACGGAATGTATCATCACTCACAGCTTCACGGGCATAAGTGGGAGAGACTTTGCATTTTCCAATTGTTGGTGCCAGGTAAGGAAACTTAGCTGAAATATGGGTGTAAATATGAAGCCCTTATGTCTCCATACTTTTCAACTTTCTTTACATTGAATCTCATTGGCTTCCTGTAAAAACCACTGAGGTTTTCAAGAGAGAAAATATGACTCCCTTTCTTTTGCAGATGGAGAAACAGAGGGCGGAAGAGGGATTTGGAATCCCTCTATTCTGGCTGTGGGTCTATGAAAAAGCATGTGGCCTTGTGCAGAATGCATAGATTTTGAAGCTAGATAGCTCTGGGATTTTGGGCAAGTTACACAATCATGCAACAACTCAGTTACTTCATCGGTAAACAGTGATTATGATATCCACCACGAACAGCTATAGGAAGAGAAGTGGAAGGCAAGATGCAGGGAAAGCACCAATTCACAGATGGTGGTGGATACAGGTGAAGAGCGGTGCAGGTACCAGGCAAGCTATGCAGCTCCACATCCCAGCCTCGTCATTTACTGGTGTTACAGCCCCGACAAGCCGTAGTATCTACCTGATAGAGTTGCCAGGAAGATTCACTGAGATCACGTGCATAGAGCGTTAACACAACACAGAGCACTGGTGAGCCCCAAATAAGATTAAGCTGTTATATTTTCAGCACGTGTTAACAAGGACCCTCACCCAGTACAGGTGGTGAGCATTATAGAATAATCAGCGCTTCCTAAGGTATCTGTAAGATGACCAAGATTGACAACCGTTCTTATATTTCCAGAACCCTCTTTATTTTCTTTACATAACCTGGGATATCTTTTTTTCTTTTTCTTTTTTTTTTGGTAGCTGTGAAATCCTACAGGAAAACGTGCAACATTTTGGTTATTTCTGTTTCATCACGAGGTGGGCTGGATAGCAAGTTATGGAAGCTCTAAACACCCACACGTCTCCGGCTGCTCTAAGGCGAGGAGACATCTTCACGAAGGAGGTGAGTTAAAAACAAAACCCCAACACGAGTCAGGCTTCAATTATATCCATTTCCCATGATTGGGAGAAGATAGCACCGCAGCTATCTTTTCCTCCTTTGAAAAAGAAAGTAGAACATTTGGTGTGAATAAAGGCAGTGGCAAGAAAGACATGTTTGGACAGTTATTTCACACTCCTCTTAAAGGCATTAGCTCTTTCCCAGAATCAAAAAGGCAGAGTGGAGACCAGCCTTATGTCTAAATGTCAAAGAGCACCGAAATTCAAATGCAATTTTTTTGTGCTCAATTTGTAGGCCTGTTTTGCTTTTTTGACATCTGTTTTTAATTGGTAAGCTCACAGAGGATTGGGATTAATGTCCTGTCTTAAAATCATTTTCTCAACTAGGTCGAATGGTATCATATAGAGAGGGGCAGCTCTGAGTATGTTTCTGGTTATGTTGGTTTCCTAAAGACATATCCTGATGAGTGGATTGATTGTAACTATTTGTTACAACCGTGACATTTGAAAATATTTATTAGTTCATTCAACAGTTTCGTTAAGAGCTGATTATGTTCGATAGGAAACAATGTAGCAGAAAAACAAATAAACAAATGAAGACCAATCATGATCCCAAACCAGCTGCTAACGACTGTTCACACTGTATTGTGCATCTTCTCACTCTTTCACTCTGGAAGTGCATTTTCACGGTCATTGAGTTCTGGTCAGTGGGAGGGACATATATGTTCATGTATGTTACGTTTTGCTCTGTTTACTTATAATGCATTCTAAGCATCTTTCCATGATAGTGTGAGATTTTTTGTCGCTTGAAAAATTATTATTACAAATGTACTTATTTTGAACATACATGAGGATATGAAGAGCATATACAAACACTAGGTGTCCATCAGCCGTTAGGGATCAAGGTCATGATCCGTGGGGTTGAATTTCCTCTTTCACCCACAAAGGTGACTACAAATCTACTTTTGGTAGTCTTACCATTGATATCAGCTCTGTCTACCTTTCTTGCACAGTTACATAAAGCTAATTAAATATTCCTGTTTTTAAATTTGATGCAGTAATATAAATTTTTCTGTAATGTGCCTTTTAGCCTCAATGTGATTTTTTTGAGATCTATTCATGTGGATACCTGCAGCATTGGTTATTTTCACGGTTTTATAATATTCCCTTTTATTAATATGCCACGAATTACTTGTCTACCTGTCAGATAATGAGCATGTGGAGATGGCTCTTTATTTCTAGAAGTGAAATTACAGGACAATGGGGTGTGAATGTTCTCAACTGAATTATATGTTGTCAAATCAGATCAATTTATAGCACCAACATGTAAAATATCCTATTTCTTCAAATTCTCCCCCAATTTTTAAATAGCTTTTCCTATGATACAGGTGTAAAATCGTTGTACATTAAGGCATTCGTGCTCACTTTTATGATTACTGGGTGTGAGACTGAACACATTGGTTTATTCTTTATCCATTAGAGTTTCCTGTATGTGCATTGGCTTCATGTTCTCCATCAATGTTTCATATTTATTATTACTTATTTTATAGATGTGTAGAAAATATATGTTGGTGTGTGGGATACACACACAGAGATGGAAAATCAGGAGTGAAAAGAAGTAGGTCCCAAACTCTAAGGATGCAGAGAAGGATAGGCCTGAATAAACAGACTCATAGAGAACTGGTTGATAAAACCTGTGGAAATACGAACACAGCATGAAGAACAAACAAGGAGGTGTCACTAGCATTTAAGAGGGAGAGAGAGAGAAGGAACCTTCAATAATAGAGTTTTCTTGCTGCTGTTGTTAAAAGAGACAGTTGAGTGGAGTATCCATTTGAACTTGGCAGGTGAAAAGCCATCACTAGAAGCTATTACTTTGCTTTTCAGTAAAAAGCTCCCTCATCTTGAACAAAATGACAGCTTTTGTTTGAATGGCACTTAAACATTGGGAAAACTCTTTGGCTGTATGATCTAATTCTGTCATTTGGCAAACACAGGCTGAAGGCCTGTAGGAGATAGTTGGTATGAGAAGTATGGAGGGAAATGAAATTTGGTTCCTGCCTTCAAGGAGCTTATAGCCTAGTGATAAAGACAGGGCAAAATGTTGTACAACAGATCATAAAGAGGAGCCACTGAGGAGGTATGTATTTGGAGTGCAGTGATCCAAAGGAGGTGACAAAATCTACCACATGGAGGATACCACCGTGTGAGGACAGAAGTGTCATGGGGTGGGGGTAGGGTGTGTCTTAGTGGGTAGATGAAGAAGAGAAAAAGGACATTCTGGACAGAGAGATGGGTGTCCCTAAAGGCAAAAAGATATTGAAATGGTGGGAACATTTTCAATAGAAAATGATTGTGTCTGAAAGTTGTTTGACACTCCTTTGTCCCAAAGGTGCAGTCTATGTCCCCACCCCTTGACTCTGAGAATCTTTGTAATGTAGAAAAGTAGCCCGGTGTGAGGTGAGGCCATCACCTTCTCTGGTGATGCAGCGTCCCCCTTTTAGTTGGAATGCCAACACCCATGTAATAAGTCCGTCTATCCTCTGAGCATCGTGGGCTGGGGAAGCCACACAGAGGCGTTCAGCTGAGTGCCCATCTGATAGCACCAGCCGTCATTCTCCTGAGGGAGCTGTCTTAGACACTCAGCCCCATGGCGCCTTCGGGGTCTACAGGAAAACAAAGCAAAGGATGGAAAGAGACAGCTTCTTAATGAGATCATGTGAGCCTTTGGACTCAGTTGGGCCAGGCCTGCCCCAGGCTTTTTCAGTTTCATAAACTAGAAAGTACTCCTTTTTGATTAGGACTATTTCAGAGATGTTTCTGACACTTGCATCTGAAAGACTCCTTATTAATACAGAGGTAGATACGATCAAGGTCATGGAGAGTTTTATACTCTATGCTGGTAAATGTGCTTATAAATGATGGAGAGTCATATAAGGATTTTAATAGAAGCAAGATGATGAGATGGACGCTTTAGCAAGATCACTAGACGCAGTGAGAAGGGAGGAGAGAATTGATATGTAGTGTTAGACTGGGAACAGGGAGGTGGTCTAGGAGGATGTGAATTGGTCTAAGACACCGTGATGCCAACTGGCACAGCAGGCGGCAAGGGAGATTAGGAGACTTGAGAGATATTTGAGATCTGGAATCACCAGAATTCAGAGACAGATTGGGTGTTGGGACAAGGAGGAGAAGAAACAAGGATGACTTTTAGGTTTATGGCTTATGGACAAGCTGGAGTGTGTGCCGCCCAGGAAAGAAGGCTTGCTGCATTCATGAGTGGTGACACAAACTCAGAGACGTTCAATGACCTGCCTGCAGTGTGCGCTCAGTAAGAACAGAGCCAGCCAAATCTGCAGGCACCGATAGACATCAGGCCACTGGCTTCAAGGCACCAGGTATATTGCATCCCCAGGAAATCAGGCTGCTTGTTTGTCAGCCCATCATGAGGAAGTAAGTATCATTAATGATTTATTCTGGTCCCCTTGCACTGTCCTGCTACCAAATATGACCTCTACAGCAGTTGGGTCATTCAGGCTTTATTGGCTGACTTATCAGTATCCACAGAAGATGCAGAGGATTCTCCTCCAGCCTTTCTGCATTGCGATTTCAGAAGCTGATTACAGACCAGAAGCGCAGGGAGAGGAAATCCATTTCTCAAGATGGATTATTGATTTGTACTAAAGATCAAAAGGGTGTGGCCTTTCAGTATGGACAACAAGGTGGGGAGGTTTTGCACAGTAGAGGGGAAAGGCCCCATTAGGAAGAAAAGTGACTAGGAAATTTTGGTTTAAAGGCAAATATGTAGAAAAAGTTTTACACTTTATAAAAAAGGGACAAGTTAAAGGGAGGCAGCAAGCCGAGGGTAGATGCTGCCTCTTACACATTCAGTTTAAGTTTCTGGGTCTCATTCTTCACAATCTTAAAAATACTTTAACATATTTTATATACACTGAAGATCTGCTCCTTTCTAGAGATGTTATGTATTTTAAGTTTTGTACCATCTTTGCACGGCCATGATCTCATCTGTGAAACGAGACCAGCAAAACTTTCCACCATGTGATTGTTGAGTGTTAAAATCACGGGGTGAATGTGCCTCACCTGGTGCTTGCACGCGCCTCTCCATAGCTGGAGAGTGTGGACACTTTACCTGCCCACTAAGCTTTTCATTTAAAAACAGTTATCAATTAAGCTTCTGCCAGAATTATCAGTGCATGTGTAATAGATATTAGGTAGACAGGACAGCCAGCGTTATGCACATGTGGAGGTTCTCAGAGATTAAGTAACTTGCTGCAGGTTACCTGACTGTCAAAGAACCACAGGTGAGGGATTTTCTTCAGCGGCCCCAGGTGAGATGCACAGATGTTACCCCGCCTCCGTGGCAGCATTTTTGGGGTTCCCTGCTGTTCAACATGGTGATTTTTATTAGTTGAGAAAGCTGACCCAGGACTTGAGAAAGTGCAACACAAAATAGGGCCATCGCAAGAGGGAAAAAGTGCGATCACGGAGCCATGGCTCGCTGGGGGAAGACAGCAAGTGGGATGCCTGCTCGGGAGCTGGTGGAAAGTGCGACGTTTTGGATCAGGTGAATTTGTGCCCGAATAACCACTCTTCCCCTTACTACTTGTGTGACTTTGAGCAAGCTGTTTAACCGCTCTAAGTCTGTTTCTTCACCCATAAAATTGAGATAATCCTGTATTGATCACAATCCTTAATACAAAGCATCTATTTAGTCCCTATTTAGTCCAATTCCTTAGGAAACAGTAAACCTAATTATTGTTATTCCTGTTGTTTTTATTTAGAAGAAAGACTTTGGTAAACATTTAACCTATGGAATGTGACTGGGCATTACTCCATCTGGAGAGAGCTATGACATTTCCAAAAGGCTGTTTGAAACTAGGAAGTTTGGCAAAGCTGAAAAATCAATACATTGAATTTCGACTATTTTGAATGATAAGGCAACGTAGGTGACAGATAGTTGGCAGCCTGTCCCCACTCCTATTTCAGTCCTGGACCAAAGCTTGGTGAGAGATAAAAATATGGCAATTGATGACTGATTCAGAAATGGAGTAGAGTCAGAAATATATGTTGTAAGTTAATTGGTGAAAATATATCGATAGGGAATACACATTTTTACATTTTGAAGTGGCTGCACCTATTCTGACTCATCTGGAAGGCCTCAGATGAAGAATCACATGTAGGAGGTGTAGGGAGAAGGGATTGAAGACTCATCATTCTATCCCAACTGGATTTCATGTCCAACTTGTTATGTAGCAGGGGACACTCCCTAAATTCCATTCATGTTAAGTTTTGGATACAGAGCAACGTGGGTCGATGTTAGCCATCATTATGGCTTAAGCTTGCAGAAGTCACTTAAATAGTCTGTGCCTCAATTTACCTATCTGTAAAATGGAAATAACTAACTCATTTGTAGCTTGTTGTGAGGATTTAGTGATATTATTTTGCTGAGTGCTTAGACTGTTGTTTGATATTGAATACTCATGCATTCAGTAAATAGTACTCACTATTAGTAGTTACCATCTCAGAAAGAGAACTGAGCTTTGGTGTAAGTCTTGTAAAATCCCATTGATAATATTGTTTATCTGCTTTCTGTTTCCCTAATAGACATTTAAAGTGAAAAGATGTGAGTTGTGGAGACATCTTGTTTTTAAGGCAGAACAACAAAGGGGGAAAACTATCAGCATAGAGTGTTTAGGGGACAAAGCCTCTTAGCATGGGGAGTCGGATGGCAACCAGATTGAGAACACGGGCCTTGGCCAAACAAGTGGGCCTAGAGGCTTTTCAGGGTGAAAAGTGACCCCATGCTAGTTTAGTGCTGGATCCAGAGGACATGCAAACTCTAATATTTGCCCCGGGTGAGGCATGAACTACTTGAAATATCCTTGCCACATGCTATTTCATCTTCTTCTTACTGAATTTATCTAAATAAAATTTTTATTTTAGAAGAGTTTTTAATGTACAGAAAAGTTGCAGAGATAGTACCGAAAATTCCTATACACCTTGCACTCTGTTTTCTCTACTGCTAACATTATACTTTAGTGTGGTACCTTTATCACAACTACTTATTGAAATATTGTTGTTATTAACTGAGCCGCATACTTTATTTGGATTTCCTTAGCTGTTCCTTAGCATCCTGCTTCTGGTCCAGCAGCCTGTTTAGGATGCTATATTATACTGAGTCTGTTTTCTCAGGATTTTTGTTTGTTTGGTTGGTTGTTTGACAGTTTTCAGGAGTGGTGGTTAGGAATTTGCAAAATGTCTCTTTTATTGAGATTGGTTTGATGATTTACTTGAGCTATAGATTTGGGGGAGGAAGACCACAGAGGTAAAATAATGTTCCCATCATATCAAGTTGGGAGTACAGACCATCAATATGACTCGTCACGGTTGTTGATCTTGATCACCAGGCTGAGGTAGTGTCTGTGGGTTTCTTCATTATGAACTGACTCTTTATTCAGCCTCTCTATATGACACTTTCTGGAAAGGAGTCACCAAGTGTAGCTCACACATAAGCGATTAGGAAAACATCTTTTGCAATAAACTAGTAATGAACTAATGATAATGTTAACAACAGTAATAATAAAATTTGTGAATGTGTATTATAAGTTTATTGTATGTCAAGGGCTATGTTACCTTTCTTACACAGTAAGTCATTTAATCCTCACTTAGCCTTAAGGAGAAACCCAGGCTCAGAGAAATGACCTGGCCAATGTTACCCAGCTAGTAACAGCAAAAGGGCTTATCTGAAATGCGGGTCTCTTTGATTGCCTATCTGCCTCCCAGCAGTGGAGTTTCTAAATGCTTTGCTTTGATCTGTATGTGATGTTTGTTTTCTACATGATAAATCAAAGAGTCTCTTATTTTCTCAGAACTAGGTATTATTATTATGGGGATCCTGTGTGAATCTGGTATGAGTGTCACCTACCCCCCAGACCTGTGGTGCCTGTGGTGAGCGCTCTCAGATGTACCTGTGCCAGGTGAGCATTGCTCCTGTTGCACGCTGACCCCCTGGACCTGGCCCAGAACTCAGCTCATCCTCCCGCAAACCCTGTCCCTCCCAGGCACTCACACTTTGTAGCAGTGTCATCTGACATCAGCTTTTACCTTTCTCACATCTCTGTTGTTCTTTCATAGTAAGGAATATTTGGCAAATTCACCCTTTTTAAGAAACAGACTAGCTGCCTTTCATCAAGAATTCTTTATTCTATTTAGTTCTGAAATCCCTTGAGAGAAAAGGGGTTAAGATTTTTTCTTATGAAAACGCTATCACTAGCATTCCTTGTAGACAAATCTTTATGGCTCCTAATGACTCTCTGATTGTCTCGTGTTTTTAGTATCTATTCCCCTTTACATGACTAATTGAAAGCTTCAACTGAGGTAAAGACAATCTTTAGCTGAAGAATGATTCAGCCTGGCCTGGGTATCTATGGTGGGTGCCTAATCTTTCAGAAACCCGAATGACACATAAACTGAACAACTATCAGTGTGTTTTTACTTTAGAATATGAATTGGTGATGATAATAGAGAGCTCTAGGTGTGAAGTGAATAAAGGAAATAGCTCAGGCTTTGGAACTAGAGACTCCTATTTTTGGGGTGGCCCTAGGCTCCCTTTGTGCCTTTAGGGAAGTCACCTCTCTGTACCAGCAGCCACCGAGTGTGACACTTATCCCTTCCCAAGAGAGAGATGGCCACTATTCATGAAACCACGTTTCTAAGGCAATGTGCAGCCTTCTTAAGTATAAGCACTACAGAGATGGGCATACAAACTCCCTCTGGGCACCACACTTTCAATGATAGCACAGATGAATAAAAAAACAAAAAGCACACTTCTGGAGATAATAAGGGGCTTTGTTTGGAGGTAAACAGGGGCTTAATCAATAACTATAACTTCTTCTTGATGATTACAGTCTGTTTAGAATTAAGTTTACATATCTGACCTGGGGTATTGCACTGGGGCAGGATTTATCTTGTGTTTCCGAGAAAAATAACAAGGCTTGTAAATCAGGAAGGCTCTCGATGTGATAGTTGAGGAAAGGCCACAGAGCTCCCAGGCTCATGCTGGGAAGTCAGAGCTGCCCAGCCAAAACTGCCCTTAATTGCTACAGCTACAAGTGAGAGCTCCAGTTTCTAGGGAAATTAATGTTTAATGATAAGCCAAGTACTTACTTGAAAGAGTAGTTCAGGATGCAATAAATATTCCACTGAAGCAAGGTTTTTACCCCCCTGGTTTTGCTTCTATTTCAGGGAGATCCACTGAAGCCAGATGAAATGTGTTTTGTGGGTTTTTTTTTCTTCCTCCCCTCAGAGGCTTCTGTCATTTCCAAACTTTGCAATCATTGGTGGAACAGAGAGGATTCTGACCTAGGTATCCAGGGCTTGTTATTCTGTGATTTCACTTTCAGTTTTGGCCAGATCGTGTATTTTGGGGTATGGATGTGCACCTGCACATTGCTCCTATATAGTAATGGCCGTGCGGTGCCTTCACACTTGAAGGGCACACGTGCTTCATGCTCTTCAATGATTAGTGGTGCATGAGCAGCCCAGTAGCCTCAAGAAAAAACACACAGAGTCAGGAAATGGAAAGAAAGAGGACAAAATGCTTTACAATATAAGATTAGGTTTGGGGGCAGCTCCTGTGGCTCAAGGAGTAGGGCGACGGCCCCATATGCTGGAGTTGGTGGGTTCCAACCCAGCCCCAGCCAAAAACTGCAAAAAAGAAAAAAAAAAGATTAGGTTTTGAATCACAACCCTATAAGTGTCTTAAACCATATACTGCAATTTTGTTGTTTTACACAGTATACTTTTAAACTGTGTAAGAGTTAAACTCAAACACTTACGCAAAGTCTACTTTTTATAAATGGCAACTTCAGAGAAAGAATGGCATGCACCAGATCTGACAGTGAATCATCAGATCCTGAAATGGAGAACTGTAGTTTCTGACACATACTGGGTTAAGGAAACCATCTTCCTCTAAAGCTGCAGTGTGACCCTAGTAAACCCAGTAAATGAAATTGTGCCCTTTTCCACCCATGACAGGGATATCCCTAGAGAGGCATGTCCACTGCATAAAACAAAGGCATAAGAGTGAGGAAAATGAGCATTCAGACCCTGGCTTGACCACCTCCCAGCAGCAACTCAGGTGAGTTGCCTCAGTTCACGGAATGTCTGGTGGATGACAAGGCCAATCTTGCACAGCTACTCTGTGTGGGCCACAATCAATTGTGATGGACAAAGGAAATCACCTAGGTTAACCATGGGATTTATGCTTTGGTGAAGAGTAGGGGATCTGAGCAGAAGACCTGTCTCGCTCAGGGAAGCAAAACAGACATTTTAGAGGTTCCTGGGAGAAGAACCTAAGAGGAGAGACCCAGCAACAGGACAGCCAAGTAGAAGGAATTTTGAGAGGGAACAGAACGGTTTGATGGTAGACTTACGGTAAATTTTGTTGCTTGGAATGGGGTAAGCGTTCTCCTCTGTTGTATATAAAACATTTAGAAAAAATGCCATTAATGACTAATGCTCTTGAAACTGTATGCATGAGAGGGAGTGAGTGTAATGGTAAGGAAGGCAGTCATGTTCCGAGACAGGAGAGGGCTCCAAGCCAACGTGAGAAGTCTGTTTGTAGTGTGTATAGCATGTGCAAAGCTCCTCTCACACAGCAGGCACCCAGCAAATGCTAGCCAATATTACGCCTCGTGCCAAAATCCCTCGACAGTTTTGGTACTACTCAAAAAGAACAATACGTATTTCTGAACCAAAGCTATTCAGTAAGGCAAAATGTTGTGGTTAGGCTCGGTGCCCGAGGCTCAAGCTGCTAAGGCGCCAGCCACATACACCAGAGCCAGCAGGTTCGAATCCAGCCCAGGCCTGCCAAACAACAATGACAACTGCAACCAAAAAATGGCTAGGCGTTAGGGTGGGCACCTGTAGTCCCTGCTACTTGGGAGGCTGAGGCAAGAGAATTGCTTAAGCCCAGGAGTTGGAGGTTGCTGTGAGCTGTGATGCTACAACACTCTACCCAGGGCAACCTCTTGAGGCTCTGTCTCAAAAATAAAATATTGTGGTTATATTTTTAACAGATTTATACAACAATCAAATATTTATCAAACCCACCATGTGTTGGGTACTGTATTGGGTGCAATGGTAGACATAAGTCAACATCTGGTTCTACATCTGTTTATCTCTACAGTCATATTCTTAGGCACGTACCTAAATTGCCTTTCAAGAGTTGGCTGCCTAGATATAGGAAAGATTTATATAACAAAGCGTGAGGCAATGAGGAACATTAAGACCTACAGTGGCTCACACAGAGCAAACTGTGTTGGGTCATCCTCAGTCATGCTGGGTGGCCTTCTCAAGCCTCTCCATCGTATACAGTACAGCCAAAGTAACTTTTGTGGAACATGATTCTACAAGGCCTGGCCCTTGGTTACCTTTATGACTTCATTTCCCACTCATGGCCCTTCACTCCCTCTGCTCAATTACCTGGCCTCCTTACTGTTTTGTCTTTAGAACAGAAACAGAAATAGGCATTATCCCGTCTGCCTCACGACCTGCGCACTTGCTGTTGCTTTGCCTGGAATGCTTTCCTCTCCATATCTGGACAATGCACTCCCTCACTTCTTTCAGGGATTTGCTCATATATCACCATCAGAAAGCTCCTCCTTGACCACTGTGTATAACAGTAATCCTGACCCTCCACTATACCTTCTCCTGCAATTTTACTTCCCCATTTGCATCCTTCCCTGATATATTGCTTGTTTGTGGTCTGCTCCTGCCCCATGTTGAAACCACTGTGTAAAGAAGTCTTTCATTCCTGCTGAACTCCCAGCTCCTGGGACAGTGCCATTTAAATGTCTGACCACATTCCACAGCAATATCTTGAACCTGTAATCTAGGGGTTATATAAAATCGAAAAAAGTTTCATGAAACAATACTCTTACTACCTGTGATACCCTAAGATATTTCCTACTCTATTTTTTTCTATTTCTTTTGAAAAGTGTTGACCATGACCCACTAATGGATTACAAACCACAGACCTAGAATAATTCCTGGAAGATATTAGGCATTCAAATAGATGTTACTGTTTTGTAAAAATAATTATACACTACTAATTATGACTAGAGAAGCCATTCTTCAATGAAAAGTGTTGTGGTGGATAGATGGCAGGGTTTGGGGACAGTAGGCACCCCAAGTCTGATTGGCACAATGAGTATGTTTTAAAATTTCTGAATATTATGGGGATATGAAAGTTTTTGGTTCCATGGATTGTTTTTGTACTTCTTGAGTCAGGATTGCAGTGTGCCCATTACCCAGATAGGGTTCACTGTGCCTGTTAGATATGATTTCACTTATCTCCTCTTCCCCACTCCCACCTGCTTGATTTCCGTTGAGTTTTTCCTCTATGCACACGCATGGTGATCTGTTAGTTCCAACTTAATAATGAGTCCACGTGGTGTGTATTTTCCATTCTTTAGATACGTCAGTAAAGACAATGGTCTGTAGCTTCATCCAAATTGTTGCAAAAGGAATTTAGTCATCTTTCTTCATGGCTAAGGAGTATTGCATGGTATATACCAAGGGTGCCCCCAAAATGTACACATATTTTAAGCGATCTTGTTGGAAGTAAAATCAATCATTATTTTAAAAAAAAAGTGTGAATTGCAGGTAAAATGGATGTGCATAGCCTGTTTAGGTGCATTTGACTAGGAATGGTACTTTCAATTCAACTTCAAAAAGTAATACATATATAAATTTCTTAAAATGTGTATACATACATCTTTTTGGTACCCTCTTTATACATATAGCATGTTGTTAATCTACTCATGAATTGTTGGGCACTTGGGTTGATTCCACATCTTTGTAATTGTGAATTGTGCTGAAAAACATTTGAATACAAGTGTCTTTTTGATAGAATGACTTCTTTTCCTTTGGATAAATACCCAGTAGTGGGATTGCTGGATCAAATGGTAGGGCTACAGTTAGTTCTTTGAGGAGGCTCCCTGCTATTTCTCATAGAGGTTGCTGCAGTTCCACCAACAGTGGATAAGCATTCCTTTCTCTCTGCATCCAGGCCAGCATCTGTTGTTTTTAGACTTTCTGACAAAAGCCATTCTCACTAGGATTAGGTGGTGTCTCATTGGAGTTTTGGTTTTCATTTCCCTGATGATTAGTGACATGGAGCTTTTTAAAATATGTCTACTGGCCATCTCTCTATCTTCTTTTGATAATCTTCTGTTCATGTCTTTTGCCTACTTTTCAATGAGGTCCTTTGACTTTTCTTGCTGATTTGATTACATTTTTTGTAGATTCTGGTTATTACTCCTTGTATACCATGTGAATGTTTTCTCCCATTGGGTGTGTGGTCTATTTGCTCTGTTGACTTTTTTCCTTGGCTGTGCAGAAGCTTTTTAATATCATAAAGTGCCATTTATTTATTTATTTTTGTTGCTCTGATTGCCATTGGCGTCTTCTTTATAAATTCTTTACTAGGCTGAGAGCTAGAAGAACTTTTCCGGCATTTTCTTCTGCGATTCTTGTGGTTTTATGCTTTAGATTTAACTCTGTTATCCATCTTGAATTAATTTTTGTAAATATTGAGAGATAAGGATGCTGTTCCAATCTTCTACGTGTGCCCATCCCATTTTCCCAGCACCCTTTATTAAATAGGAATTCTTTTCTCCAGTGTATATTGTCAAAATCAGTTTACGATATGTGGATGGTTTTATATCTGGGCTCTCTCTTCTGTTCCATTTTTCTGTGTCTCTATTTTTGTGCCAGTACTGTGTTCTTTTGGTCATTATGGCATTATAATATAGTTGAGAGTCAGGTAAAGTGGTGGAGTCAGATTTTTTTTCTTTTTGCTTAAGTTTGCTTTGGCTATTTGGTCTCTCTTCTGGTATCAAATGAAGTATAGAATTATTTTTTCTACATCTATGGAAAAGGACATTCATATTTTAATGGGGATTGCATTAAATCTGTAAATCACTTTGGGTACTATGGACTTTTTAACAATGTCGATTCTGCCAATCCATGAGCATGTTACTCCATTTGTTTACATCATCTGAAATTTCCTTCCTCAGGGATTCATAGTTCTCTTTGTAGCAATCTTTTACTCCTTAGATTAAATATATACCTAGGTATTTTATTTTCTTTGTTGCTATTGAGAAAGGCATTTTGTTTGTTTGTTTGTTTGTTTTTTGGTTCAGAAACTGGCCTGGGACATTAGCAGAGTGGGCAGGGACATCTCTCTTCATAGCTCAGTTGTGTCTGTGGCTCCAGCAGCACCAGGTTGCTGTCATTGTCACTAACCTGGGGACTGTGTTGACAGAACTTTTTTCAGTGTCTCTAGATGGTCTGAAAGATGGGACCTTCACCGAGGTTAGGAATAATAATGAATCATGAAAAGAACAGGAGAGCAAGATCCAACAGACCTTTATTCCTGGTCTGTCAGTATGACCTAAAAACAAAACAAATGCCTCTTTACTTCTCCAGGCCTGAATTTTCTCTGTAAATTAGATGAATGATATCAAATATGATTCCAGCTCTCATATTTAGGATCATTTGCGTTGGTTTGTTTTCAGGCAACAGAAAGCTGAGGAACCAGGTCTTGGAAAGGATAAAAGTCACAATGCTCCTGGGATCTGAGAGTGGTACTAATGTCCATTTTATCCAGGAGGCCTGTTTTCAGGATCTTGGTTGTCATCTAGCAAGTAAGTATTGGATTGATCTAGCCTAGGTAATTGAGGCTTTTTTTACAGGGGAAGGAGAAGGACTTTGCTGGCATCCCTCCAACATTTGTATAATTAGGAAGGAGTCATTCTACAAAATAAAACTGGCAAGTAATTAGCAGCAGCAGCAGGAGTAGAGACCGGGCATATAAAGGCAATGGACAGTCAGCCATAGGGTCTGAAGTCTGGCCCTGGTTGGTCAAGTTTGGTTATTAAAAAGAGCAAAAACTTCCATTTATTGAGCATTTACTATGTGCCAGAAATTTTGCATACACTAAACCAGTTTTTCCTAAACCAGTTTTTTCTTTAATCTTCACAAATTAGGTGTTTGGTGTCCACATTTTTCAGAGAAGCTAATTAGGTTAATTTATATGCAGATGTCTGTGAGGAATCAATCAGCAAGTCATTTACTGGCAGCTCTGAACACTCCACTGCCTCACTTGCCCCCAGCCCTCTTCCAGGAAAGCCTTCTTGTAACTGTGTAAGTGCTTTTCTTTGGTGTTGTACAATTAGAATGTCAGGATAACATTTCTTGCAAAATTGATGACATTATTTCCTCAAAGGAATAAAGTCATTGACACAAACCCTAATGCCTCTTTCTTCTCCCATCTATTTCTAAAAACCCTCCATGCCTGTATTTGTATAGACATATTACCATTCCAATTTCCATACCATTTAATTCAATAAAGGCAACAATAATAGTGGTTCTGTCGGGGAGAGGATAACTAAAAAATTTATTATTTTGTCTCAAAGTAAAGATCTATTAACACTGATATCCAGTCAACTAACATTCAAATGCAATAAGTTAGCACAGTATTTTAATAATTCACACAAAGTCCTTAGGTGTTTTGTCCGTGAGAATAATTAACATCTCCTGCATCTGTGCACTTGGCAATCCTCTCCCAAAGCCTTCTGATTTGAATTGTGAAAATACATTTCCATGTACTCCTTGCCAACACAGGGCTGTAAAATGCCTCGGTAGGATTCCAAGCCTTAGGCTAATATTAGCATCAGCCATTGTGGATCCTCCTCTTTCCTTTCATACATCACAATGGTAGTGTTCTGTGTTGTTTCAGTGAGTCTCAGGAAAGAACTCATTGCTCTGTCTCAAGACTGTCCTATCTCCATTACTTTCCGCTTAGCTCTGGAATTTTAAGAGACTAAAAAAGAATGTAATTGAATTTTAACTCATCAATGATGTGGGCTCTGCCAGAGAGAAACTCTTGCCAAACTGAATGACTATTCCCATGTGCCATTACTGCTTTCCAGCCCTAGTTTTTGTTCAAACTTTTCCTCTGCCTTTTATGAGGCATGCCTTCCCCTTTGTCCCTGGAATGCTTATGAAAACACAGATACCTGGGCCCCAGCCTGAGAAATACTGATTCAGTAAGGACAGGGGAGGGCTCCAGAATGTGCATTTCTACTAAGCTGTCAGGCAATGCTGATCCCGTTGGTCCAAGATCATAATCTGAGGATTGCTCTTGCATATTTTATGGTAAGCTGACATGCCTGTGGAAGTCAGTTCTGGTTTATGGCTTCAAAGTGAGAGTATTAAATAAGATATAACTATTCTGAATGTATGAATGAGAATATATGCTCACGTGCAGATGTGCAATGTGTCACTTTCTATGCTGAAGTCATTTAAAGTGAACCATAAGATATAAGGAAACTGCACCGCAGAGAGGAAAACTGAAAGTAGACAGTCATCCCAGAAGGCATCTCAGTAAAATAGAGACAGTAAGCTTCCATTTTGAAGGTTGCACAAGGGACAGGGGGTAAGTCTACAGGACTCAAAAGGTTGGGAATTAAATAAGAGAGTCCACACATGTGGGACTCCAAGGGCTGCTGCTTTAAACTAAGGGGTAATAATCAACCTACTGCTCAGAATAGCACTGAATGAAGGGGAAAAACAGAATCCATAAACTCATCCCTGAGATTTCAGAAGTCCAAGTTTGCATCTCCTGTGAGTTTGTGGCCAACTTCATATCGCCTGCAGGACGCAAAACACCTCCGAGGGGTAATTTGATCAAAATCCCAAATCGGTAATATCCCCAGTATTCTATACAGGTAGTATACTCAGAGAAGAAATGCTACCTCAAGTCAAGTTCATCCAAATTCCTACAGATAAATTTACAAGTAACAGGAATTCATAGTCCAACACATAAGTCTGCACAGGCAGAAACAGCTGCATATGTGAAATACACCTGGAAACGGGGCAACGCCAAAAAGAACCTGAAGGAAGAACAGGGAGCAAAATGGTGCTCACGACCTATATGGTTCTGGAACTACCAGTTAGTCAAGTGAAAAAAGAACTCTCCTTTGCTTTTTTTCTGATTTGATGATTAGAGAAAACATTATGAAATGAATCATCTCTGTAATTCCTAAGTATTTGCATATACTAATTACTCACATAGTAGTAGCTGACCGAGTTTAAAAAAAGTCCAGACAACTGCTCCTATAACAGAGATCATCAAAATAGTTTAATCATGTCCTCCCAGCAACAATCAGCTGGCATCAAGGAGCACCTCACTCCTGGAAGTTATTAGGTTGGTAATCTTATACCCTCTCTGAGCCTGGTGGAACAGCTCTTCTCACTGCTAGGGTTCTCCTTTCACAGAGTTAAATATTTAAGGGAAGTTATGAAGGATCCAGTCTCTGTGAGCCTGGGCGCACATCTTTAATCCTAGAGACTTTCTTTAGAACTTTGACATACGCTGCTAAGTCGCTTGCCAGTGGAAAAGTGAGAATGGAGGGCTGTGTAGGTCGACAAAAACTCTAAAACTTTGTGGTTGTTAGAAATTGTACATTTTTTTCTGAAATTGAATTTAGAAATAAATTAGAGTCTCTAAACGTAGGATCCATAGGCATCTAAAAGACCCAATACAGGTTTTCAGGGGGGTCTATGAACTTATATGACATAAAAATTTGCATATTTCAGTAGAGAGGATCCAGAAATTTTATTAGATTCTCACAGACTCCTGGGCCTATGACCCCAGAAAAGGTTATAGAAATATTTTTCTATGTGTTCCCTTTTAAAAAAAAATTGGGGAAACTGAGGGCCAGAGAGCTAGAAAAGATTTGTTCAATATCACAAGTTGATATGTATGTATGCATTGCCAGTCAAACTCCAGAGGAAAAGTGTATTTGTTCCAAAATTCTATCTTCAGGTAAGCCAGTAAGGAGTAGGTTCTGAGTATTTTTTGCAGTGATAGTTTTCTTTCCTTTTTTTTTGAGACAGAGTCTCCACTATGTCACCCTTGGTACAGTGCCCTGATGTCACAGCTCACAGCAACCTCCAACTCTCAGGCTTAAGCTATTCTCTTGTCTCAGTCTCCCTAGTAGCTGGGACTACAGGTACCTGCCACAATGGCTGGCTATTTTTCTCTTGCAGTTGTCTGGGCTGGGTTCAAACCTGCCAGTCTCCGGGTGTGGCCGGTGCCATAACTGCTGTGCTATGGGTGCCAATCCTAGTATTCTTAACAGATGAAAACTTCTCTAAAGTTTTCCAAACATCCTCAGTAACTTACCACTTTGAAACCTATGCACAAAGAACTCTGCTTTGCATAGATGTTACTTTAAAATGAAGGGTTTCTCCATTATACTTGGAGTATTCTACTGGAGGCTTCCAAGCCTGCACTCCAGAAGATTCTAAATTCCACCTCTGGCAAACATGAACTTCTTTTGTCAACGTTTCCCCAAGAAACCAAAACAAGAGTTTGTCTTCAAAATTTTTTCGGAGTTGATCAGAAAACTTTAACCATATTTTGAGGCTATTGAAAATAAGTCCTTCCCAAAGAGGGAGGGAATAATCCATTGGATTGTAATTAGCATTAGAGGAACGTTATGTGATCAGAACTTTTCCTCCAGGTCTATTTGCAAGTGTGGTTAAGTCAAAAAACCACAAGCTGCGTTTGCTAGTCTGAGCAGGTCACTTAAGCTCTCTGGCCTTAGTTTCTCATGTCTTAAGTAAAATGCAGTTGCCTTTAAATTATACTGGGTATGGTTGTGTGTAAACCCATTGGGAATGAGTCTTGTTTCATTCAATATCTGATGAAAAACTGCTTTATCATTAGAGGTCACACTCCATGAAAAATGTGTGTTTCATATGTGATTTACCCACTAGCCACTTAGAATGGAAATTATAGAAATTAAACAGGCATGATCCCCTATATAAGTAATGATGTGACTCTTCTTATGGAGTTGTTGTAAGGAGTAAAGTTATAATGGCTGAGCCTCCCCTAATGCCGGGACTTAGTTTTTGTTATTTTTATATCCTGGTTTCTGCTGGAATTGGCTGATGTTTTAAACCCTGTCTAGGCATCTCTTTTATGATCTGTAAATTAGGAATAGTAAGAATAGCAATCTCATAGAGTCTTGGTAATTAGTGTAAGGTCCTTAGGATACCAGCAAATTTTCAATCGATGTTTTTATTGTGAATATCATCATTCATGCATGATGCCTATCATAGATCCTGGTGTTCATCAATGTCAATGGTATTTTTAAGTTAATTGATAATGAACAGCTGGGTTGGCACCCAAACCATAATAGATGCTTAGTAAACCCATTTTGGATAAGTGAATGAACTAATTTGGAGTTTGGCACATGGGAGTTGCTTGAAAGCAGGTGGGTCTGAATCTGGTTGAGGTTCTAATGGTTGAGGTCCTACCTTCTCATTGTCCTCTCTAACTATGTAATCCTCCACTCAGAGGAACTGGTGACAGAAACAGGCTCCCGAAAATACCAGGGCAGCTCTTCTCTCTGCCTTGCCTTAACCAGTAAGAAAACTTTGGCAAAAGGAACGAGCCCACGGGCCCAGCTGCTGGATACAGAGAAGAGGAACATGACACATGATCCCACAGGGGAAAGAAAAAGTATCCCCTTGGCACTGGCAGCTGCAAACCCAGAGTGACAGATGCTGGCAGGTTGTCATCCCCACCCATAGGCAGACCTCCGTGGGCTCCCCAGGCATATTCCAAAGACAGAGGGAGCCTTTCCAACCCTGCCTTCCCACCAATTTTTTCTATGTGGAACTGGGAGAAGGGGAAGCCTTAATGACACCCCTGACTACCTACAGGCTCCATTGGTAGCTGGATAGACTTGGATAAGGTTACTTTAATACATTGTGCCTCATTCATCTCTAAGCTCAGAATAAATATAGTGCCTGCCTCGTGTCACTGTTGTGGTGATTAAATGTGTTAACATGTGTTCTGTGCTGAGAACAGTGCCAGGGATAGACTGGTAACCTAACAGTGCCGGCAATACTAATAACAACGAATACTGGTTATTATTCTTTAGCTCTGAGCTGAATGGCTGGACCTTGGGCTTTAAATTCCCAGGTTAAATTCCTGCCTGTTCTACTTACCCATGAATTAACTTTGATCATATGGAAAGCTTGCCTGGGCTTCAGTTGCACTCTCTTACATTTGATAAGCCACTCATTTCCCTTTCTCCCAAGACTTCTGTGAGCACCAAAGAAGACAGTGGTTGAAAAGGTGCTTTCTATGCTGTGAAGGTCTAGGCAAGTGCTGCTGCTGTCCCTAATGAGGCCTCCTCAAATACCCCTGCCTTCTTCTTCAGTGGGGACGCTATGATAGTGCGTTAGAGATGGAACACGAATGGCACTCCCAACCCCCAACCCTGTAATCTGGAGAAGGATTCATGCAGCTCTGAGCTGGCTGCCTTTGCCCTGGTGGAGTCAGCATACAGGATGTGCCTGGCTTTGGAGAGGCAGCATCATTTACTCAAAGGGGTCACGTGGCCAGTCTTGGAGTCATAGCTTCTTAGACATGCTTATAGAACAGTCTCATTAGTGAAATAAAGGATCTTTTAAACTCTCCTAGTTTAACAACAGCAACATCTGATTTATTAAACATCTAGTGTGGATCAGGCACTGCTGTAGTTACTAAGGATCCGGCAGCCCCTGACTTCACGGAGCTAAGCTGCTCTTTTGAACCCCTTAATCCAAAGGTGAAGAAACCAAAACCAGGAGCTCAGAAGTGAGGGGGCCTGGGCACGTCCTATCTGGATTTTGCAGCTGAGCTGAATCTACAGTCCAGGCTTTCACACCCAGTCCAGACTGAGCGAATTATTTCCTTCTCTTTTTCCTCCCTCTGAAGTTCCCTGTCAACTCCCAGCCTCAAAAGAATATGGAATGCAGTGACTGCATAGAACTATGAGCCTACCAGGAGGGGAATGGAATCATTATTTCACATTGAGCTCACCTCCTCCTACAGTCTGCTGACAGCATGATTTTTGCCATACGGTTTCTTAAGAGGAAAACAAAGGCCGGAGGAGCAGCAGATAGATTACTAAAAACTCGCTCAGCATTCGGAGTGACCCCACTGACTCTGGGGTCTCTGTCTTCGCTATTTTTAGCTGCATCTTTTTTCTTCTGGCTTGTTGCCATGCTTGGAAAAATTGCTGAACATTCAGGGGCTTTGCGAGCCTGCCTGTAATGGTTTCCATGGCAAGGGGTCAGCCTGGGTATGGACGTGCTGTTGCCACTGAAGGAAATGACATTCCCCAATGCAGGTACCAGTGGCTTCCAGTTACCTCTCTGCCCCTCCTTGGGAATTGTCAAAGGCCTTCAGCAAAACTACAACTAACAGGAAAATAAACCTACATTGGGCATTTTAGTCCTTCGATTTTAACACTTAGCCTTTAAGTATTTATTTACTAGGCACTTGTTTAGTTTCACTATCTTCATTGAAACCACGCCTACGGGGAAGGCATTTACTGTGGGAACAGCCACCACTGTTCAGGGCTTTCTGCGGTCCCAGTGTGGTGGCCAGCTGTTGACCTGTGTTAAGTCATATAATATAATGCTCACAAGTCCCTGAGAGAGAAATACCATTAGCTTCATTCTACAGATAAGCATAGGGAGGCCCAGAGAGGTCAAACTCTTGTCCGAGATTATGCATTCGGTAAGTGTCAGGCTTCCTGGGACTGGAATTCTGCTGTGCCGGATTCCCAAGCCTGAGTCTTAACCAGTTATGGAGGCTGCCACTTCACAGACTTCTCAACAAGAGGAAAGTCTTCAATAAAAGGAAGCAGTGGAACGCGTCACTGCAGCAGTGAAGGCCTCTCCTGCTGTTCATGCATTGAGCAACTCATTCACCGAGTTCCTGCTCTGTTTCTGGAGTTCAGTTTTTTTTACGGAACAAATATCTACTGCAGGAAAATTTCATTAATGTCTAAATTATTTCATGGGTAACCCAGGCTATATTAATGAAATACAGTCTAAATATGAGACGATTGTGAAAGGAATAAAGGTAATATTTCAAACTTTGCTATTCTTTCCAGTTTCTGGAGAGGTCACTGCATATATGTGCAATCTTCTTCTATTAGTTGGAAAAACTCAGAGGTTGATGGGGTAGAGTTCAAGATGACTTCATTCTGAGTCAGCAGTTTGGGGGTTAAGGACAATTGCTTTGCAGTCAGGTAAAAGTAAATTTGATTTAAGACTTGCCTGTTCCAGCCTGAGCAAGAGTGAGACCCCATCCCTAAAAATACCAAGGTATTGTGGCAGGTGCCTGTAGTCCCAGCTACTTGGGAGGCTGAGGCAAGAGGATTGTTTGAGCCCAAGAAGTTCAGGTTGCTGTAAGCTATGACACCATGGCATGGTACTAAAGGTGATAAAGTGCAATTCTGTCTTAAAACAAAAAAGTCTTTCCTGTACAGTAGTGTGGAACTTGAGCAAATTGTTTAGTTTCTCTGAGCGCTACTTTCTTTATTAACAATATTCTTTTGGAGGATTATTTGAGGGATCAATAAATAGAATTTAGAATTCTTAGTATTATGTTTGCAAAGAGTGAACACTCAATAAATCTAGGCTATTAATGTAGTAACTCACCTGATCCCATCCATATCACATGTACATTTTTATATTTAATGAATGCCAAATATTGAGTTCTATGGTGCCCTCTCTCATCCACAATACTTAGTATAATCTTACATACATAATTATTGTAATATAAAATCACTAGGTCTATATATTAGAACAGCAACAGTAACAATAATAGATAACATACCAAGGGTTTGCTAAGATCCAATACCTAAACTAAGTATGTAATTTTTGGAGACAAATTGCAGACTTCAAAGTGTAAGGTATGAATAATCATCATAGCAGCTGACATTTACTAAGCCTCTATTCTGTGTGAGGCATTTTATTAGGAGTTATAAGCATAATATCCATCAATCCTTGTAATAGAATTACTAGCTGGTTATTATTTTCCCACTAATGAGAAAACTGAAGCTCAGAAAGGTTATATAACTTCCCTAAGGTGGTGGCATCGCTAAGTAGCCAAACCAAACTTGTTATTTGCTAAAGCTACTGAACTATCAATTGCTCCAATGTGTCTCCCGTAAGCTCTTAGGAATGGGAAAGGGGACCACTTCCTTATTCTTGATTATGAAAGGGAGGCAGCTTTCATAATTGAGCCAAATAAGGCCTGGGTAATGGTTAGTCAGATGACTTACTAGTTAGAATAAATTGTGCTATAGGCTGAAAAGAATGTTTTTGACTATCATCTTCTCTCCTTATTTTGATTTATTTACTTATTTTTTTTTAGAGACAGAGTTTTACTTTATTGCCTATGATAGAGTGCCATAGCATCACACAGCTCACAGCAACCTCCAACTCCTAGGCTTAGGCAATTTTCTTGCCTCAGCCTCCCAAGTAGCTGGGCCTGCAGGTGCCTGCCACAATGTCCAGCTATTTTTTTGTTGCAGTTTGGCCAGGGCCAGGTTTGAACCTGCTACTCTCAGTATATGGGGCTGGCACCCTACCCACTGAGCCACAGGCGCCACCCCATTTTCATTTATTTTTATTTTTGTTTATATTATATTTAAGGTATATAATATGATGTTTTAATATATTATTGTATAATGAAATGGTTGTCATTGTCAAGCAAATTTACATTTACAAATTTATGTGTCATCTCACATAGTCATGTTTTCTGCATGTGTGACAAAGAGCACCCAAAACCTACTGTGGTAAAAATTCAGAATACAGTGATTTTAACAATAGTCCTGGCTCAGCACCTGTGGCTCAATCGGCTAAGGTGCCAGCCACATACACCTAAGGTGGCGGGTTCGAATCCCCAGCCCGGGCCCGCCAAACAACAGTGATGGCTGCAACCAAAAAATGGCCGGGCATTGTGGCGGGCGCCTGTGGTCCCAGCTACTTGGGAGGCTGAGGCAGGAGACTCGCTTGAGCCCAGGAGTTGGAGGTTGCTATGAGCTGTGATGCCATGGCACTCTACCCAGGCGGATAGCTTGAGGCTCTGTCTCAAAAAAAAAAAAATTTTTTTTTTTGATTATCTGGGTATATACCCAGTAGAGGAATTGAAGGATTGAACAGTAGGTCTACATTTAGTTCCTTAAGTATTCTCCAAACTTCATTCCAACAAGGTTTTATTAGCTTCCATTCCCACCAGCAATGCAGAAGTATCCCCTTCTCTCCATATCCATGCTAACATCTGGAGTTTTGGGATTTTATGATGTGGGCTTAGATGATTTCTCAGAGTGGTTTGATTTGCATTTCTCTGATGATTAAGGATGATGAGCATTTTTTTCATGTGTTTGTAGGCCATGCGTCTGTCTTCTTCAGAGAAGTTTCTGCTCAAGTCTCTTGCCCACATAGAAATGGGGTTATTTGTTCTTTTCTTATTGATTAGTTTGAGTTCTCTGTGGATCTCGTTGTTGGAAGCATAGCCTGCAAAAATCTCCCATTCGGAAGGTTGTTTGCTTTACTTACGGTGCTCTTGGCTGTCAGGAAGCTTTTTAGTTTGATCAGATCCCAGTAATGTATTTTTGGTGTTGGTTCAATTGCCTGGAGGTCCTTCTAATAAAATATTCTCCCAGGCTGATTTCTTCAACCGTTTTCCCAGCACTCTCTTCTAGGATTTTTTTTTTTTTTTTTTTTTTTTTTAAGACAGAGTATCAAGCTCTCGCCCTGGGTAGAGTGCCGTCGCATCACAGCTCTCACAGCAACCTTCAACTCCTGGCCTTAAGCGATTCTCTTGCCTCAGCCTGCCAAGTACTGGGACTATAGGCACCTGCCACAATGCCCTGCTATTTTTTCATTGTAATTGTCATTGTTGTTTGGCAGGCCTGGGCTGAATTTGAACCCTCCAGCTCTGGTATATGTGGCTGGTGCCTTAGCTGCCTGAGCCATAGGCACTGAGGCTCTTCTAGTATTTTTATGTCTTATGTTTAAATATTTTATCAAGTGAGATTCAATTTTTGTTAATGGTGAAAGGTGTGGGTCCAGTTTCAGTCTTCTATAGGTTGCCAGGCACATCACCCAGCACCATTTGTAAACAGGGAGTCTTTCCCCCACTGAATGTATTTGATAGGCTTATCAAAAATCAAATGATGATAAGTAGCTGGGTTAATCTCTTGGTTCTTTATTCTGTTCCACAAATCTACCTCTCTGTTTTTGTGCCAGTATCATGCTGTTTTGGTCACTATTTATAGTATAGCCTGAAGTCTGGTAACATGATACCTCCTGATTTGTCTTTATTTCTGAGTAGTGTATTGGCTATTTGATGTTTTATTTTATTCCATGTAAAACGGACTATTCTTTCAAGCTCTTTAAAGTATGATGATGATGCTTTAATAGGGATTGCATTAAATCTGTAGATTGCTTTGGGTAGTATGGACATTCTAACAATGTTGATTCTTCCTAGCCATTAAGCGTGGTATGTTTTTCTATTTGTTAATATCTTTAGCTTTTTCTTTTCTCAAAGTTTTATGATTCTCTGTATAGACATCTTTCACTTCCTTGGTTAGGTAAATTCCCAGATATTTTGTCGTCTTTGGCACTGCTGTAAAAGTAATAGAGTCCTTGACTATATTTGTAGTCCTTGACTACACATGCATATGAATGGCAAAACAAATGTTCAAATGTTCAAACAGTTCAGCTTGACTGTTGTTGGCATATATGAAAAGCTACTGATTTGTAAGTATTGATTTTGTATCCTGAGATGCTGCTGTATTCCTTGATCACTTTTAAGAGTTTTGTAGTTGAGTCCCTGGGATTTTTCCAGGTATAGGATCATATTGTCTGTGAAGAGTGAGAGTTTTTCCTCCTCTGACCCTATTTGGATACCCTAGATCATCTTCTCTTGCCTGATTGGCTAAGACTTCCATTACTATGTTGAATAGCAGTGGAGACAGTGGGCACCCTTGCCTAGTTCTTTTTTTTTTTTTTTTGAGACAGAATCTCACTATGTCACCCTGGGTAGGGTGCTCTGGCATCACAGCTCACAGCAACCTCAAACTCCTGGGCTTCAGTGATTCGCTTGTCTTAGCCTCCCAAGTAGCTGGGACTATAGGCACCCATCACAACACCTGGCTACTTTTTTTTTGTTGTTGGCATTGTCATTATTGTTTAGCTGGCCTGGGCTGGGTTCAAACCCACCAGCTTCCCTGTATGTGGCCGGCACCCTACCCACTGAGATACAGGTGCTGCCCCTTGCCTAGTTATTGATCTGAGTGGAAATATTTTCAATTTTATACCATTCAATATGATATTGGCTATGGGTTTGCTATCGATGACCTCTATCAGTTTAAGAAATGGCCCATCTATGCCTATTTTCTTAAGTGTTGTGGTCATGAAAGGATGCTGGATATTATCAAAAGCTTTTTGTGTATCAATTGAGTGAATCATATGGTCTTTGTTTTTTATTTATGTGATGTATAATATTTATAGATTTATAGATTTATAGACTATGTTGAATCAACCTTGTAACCTTGGGATAAAACCAACTTGATGATGGTATATAATTTTTTTGATGTGTTGTTGAATTCTGTTTGCTAAGATCTTATTGAATATTTTTGCATTGATATTAGTTAATGATATTGATCTATACTTTTCTCTCTTTGTTGGACTCTTTCCTGGTTTTGGGATCAGGGTGATATTTGCTTCATAGAATGTGTTGGGAAGTATTACTTCTTTTTCTATGCTTTGAAAAAGGTTGTATAATATAGGTAGTAGTTCCTCCTTTAAAGGTTTGGTAGAACTCTTATATGAATCCATCCAATCCCAGACTTTTCTTTTTTGAGAGATTTTGTATACAGAGAGATTTTCATTACAGTAATTGATATAGGTCTATTCAAAATTTCTAATTCTTTCTGGTTGAATCTAGGAAGATGACATGCTTCCAGGTATTGGCCCATTTCTTTCAGATTTTCCTATTTCTGAGAATAGAGTTTTTTATAGTACTCATTGAGGATTTTTTGAATTTCTGAGGTGTCTGTTGTTATTTCTCCTTTATTGTTTCTGATAGATGATATTAGAGATTTTACTTTTCTGTGTCTGGTTGGGTTGGCCAAAGGTTTATCAATTTTATTAATCTTTTTTAAAAAAACAACTTTTTGTTTCGTTGATCTTCTGTATGTTTTTTTTGTTTTCAATTTCAATTAATTTCATCCTAATTTTAGTTACTTCTTTTCTTCTGCTGGGTTTGGGGTTGGAATGTTCTTCCTTTTTCAGTTGCTTGAGATGACACATTAAATTGTTGGCTTCCTCTCTTTCTGTTTTCTTGATGAAGACTTCCAATGCTATGAATTTCTCTCTGAGGACTGCCTTTGCAGGTTTTGATAATTTGTGTCTTCATTATCATTTTGTTCCACAAATTTGGTGATTTCCTTCTTTTTTTTTTTTTTTTTTTTTTTGATACGGAGCCTCAAGCTATCCCCCTGGGTAGAGTGCCATGGCATCACAGCTCATAGCAACCTCCAACTCCTGGGCTCAAGCGAGTCTCCTGCCTCAGCCTCCCAAGTAGCTGGGACCACAGGTGCCTGCCACAATGCCTGGCCATTTTTTGGTTGTAGCCATCGTTGTTTGGCGGGCTGGGGCTGAGGATTCGAACCCGCCACCTTAGGTGTACATGGCTGGTGCCTTAGCCGATTGAGCCACAGGTGCCGAGCCGATGGGCATTTTCTTTTAATATTCTGTACCACAGGGAGGAAAAGAGCGATTAATTCTAATTTAATAAAAATAGAAATGACCTGATTTTCTCCATTCTCAATCCTTTGGTGAAGGCACACTTTCCCTTAAGTATTTCAAGAATGATAATGACTCCTCTGGAACTCTGCCTCAGCTTCCTGTGTCTCTATCTTTCCTTTGCTAACAAAGAGTAGAGGGGTTGAAACTACTAACAACAAGACATCATGCCCCTCACAGTACCTGGGTGTGATCAGGCCTCGGTGATGGTGGACCCTTTCTGTCACAATCCTGATTCTGTTTTGTTCTAGTCTGCCTCTTTGTGTCCATTAGTGAAAAAACAAAAATAAAAACCAATCAATGATTATTCTCCCCGGGCTTATAGCAGAGGTGGAGGAAAGTACATCTAAAGAATCTTCAGTAATTCAAATTCAGATATTTAGGTAGAAAAGTTCAATAAATCAAAATATATAGTAATAATAGACTGAATTAATCCCAGTATAAAAATATCTTTGAATTTATTTTGAACCAAAATAGAATTATTTCTTAAACTCTGAGAAATAGGATAGATTTATCCAATTATTTTTCCTCTCTCCTTCTCTTTCTCTCCCTGACTCTGCCCCTTTTCTTTCTTTCTCTTTTTCCTTATCTTAGAACTAATAAAAAATTTGCTTCAAATTAAAATAATGTATTAATCTAAGGAGGTCTTTGTAGAACCACAGAATCCTGTGTGTGGGAAGAAGTTGTTTTGGTGTTAAAACCATCCTTGTTTCCATCATTCTAACAAAATAATCTCCTTTTTTATAATTGAAAAGCTCTAGGAACATGATAATTCCCATTATTCCAAGAACTCATCCCATTGTCTTTTCTCAATACTCATTACAGAGTTCTTTCCCATATTAAATGGAAATTTGCCTTCTAAAGCTTGTTTTCATTGATAGTTTCATCATTTAAAACCAATTGTGTGAATTCTAAATTCTGCTACCACACGTGAACGCCTCTAATATCGGGAGGGTGCTCTGTCTTCCCAGAATATACAATTCTCAGCTAAATAGTCCAATTCCTTCAACTGTTCATTATAAGGCATTGATTTTCAAGTAAACTCATTCCTTGTGATCTGTAGGAGTGTTTTTTTCTCCCCACACACCATCAATTTCAAATAGAAATTTTTAAAAGGATAAAATTTCAGCATCCTTGACAAAAAGCTAAACTATAGAGAATGAAATTGAATATACCCATTACAAATGGGGCGTTATTTAAAATAATCCAGTGAATGCCCAAAAAAGGACTGCAAGACAAGGGGATAAAAATGTTAAATGTTGGGGCGGCACCTGTGGCTCAAAGGAGTAGGGCACCGGCCCCGTATGCCAGAGGTGGTGGGTTCAAACCCAGCCCCGGCCAAAAACTGCCAAAAAAAAAAGGTTAAATATTTTACTTTTCATGCCAAAATCTAGCTGACAGAATTTCCAAGACATTCTGTCCAGAATTTAAAAAACAGAGCTGTGTTCTTGTTCTTTCCCGCTGTTTAGGTGTTTCAATGTTATTTTAACATTATGTAAATGACAAGGGCATACAACGTAAGGAATTGTTAACTTAATATTGTTTTGACACATCAACTACTGTTTGCACCCTGCATTGATTTTATGTATCAGGTAAACTTCATACTACCTATGTTAAAAATTAAGCTCAAAGCTTCACCACATTTTCTCAGACCATGACATAATCACCATACAAGTTACTAAATTAACTTATGTGGCACTTGACACAAAATTTTCAGTTGGAGCCAAATGGGGTCTGTAGCAGACACAGTGATGTGTAGCTCACATCCCACCTGTTTCTAGATGGAGTCACCGAGTGAGCCAGCTGGTGAGAATTCATGGTTCCTGACATCTCACAGCTGGGTCCTTCCCAGAAGGATGCGTCACACCACCAGAGGTCACAGCCTCTCTGGAGGGCCACCCACATCCAAGGACTGGACAAAGCAGAAAGAAAAGGACCTGCCCTTTAGGTCTAGGATGACTCCCAGGCACTTATACTGAAAAATTAGAAAGTGAATTATACTGTCAGCAATGGCAATGGCACAGTACAAGTAAGTTTGGATATTCTGGAGTATCAGGTGTAGAGGAACTATTAGTAGTTCATGGGAGGACATGCTACATGTGAGACACCTCTTAGCAAGTGGAGATGTCTAGAAGTTAGAAAGAAATTAAGTTTGGAATCAACGGGAGACAGAGAGGCTGACAATATAATTCTTTTGGTTGATATTAAAAAATGGTATTTAAAGCAAAGTAACTATATGTCATCTCAAAGGAAGTGACCAAAAATCCAAAATAAAATAGGTATTACGCCATTTATGGCTTGAGGAAATGGACAGAGGCAACTTAGGAGGGATAGAAAGGCAGGAGGGGTGGGCAGGTGGGGACTCGGCCCTCCAGGTCCACCAGGGCCCTGGACACCTGAGAGGAAAGAGTGATGGAGACTTAGCTACCAGCAGAGGGGCTAGAAACACAAACTCTTAGTATTTCTTTGTCTACTTCATAACATAACATAACTTTCCACTCAGGAAAAACAATCATCTACTCATTAAGGAAGTCAGCTTTGTTTAAAGATCCTTTTGGATCAGCAGTTCTCAACCTGTGGTCACGACCCCTTTCTAACAATGAAAACACATCCTGTATGTATATCATATATTTACATAATGATTCATAACAGTAGCAAAACTACAGTTATGAAGTAGCAATGAAAATAATTTTATGGTTGGGGGTCACCACAACAGGAGGAACTGTATTAAGGGGTTGCAGCATTAGGAAGGTTGAGAACCGCTGTTTCTGATAATCTCTGTTTTCCACCATTAAGAGTCTCCATTCAGTGGGGCAAACACCAGTCATTCCACTCGGCTCTTCTTTTGACTGACCAGGACATAAAAACTGTTGGGTGCTCCTTAGCTTCTCCCTATCAAGTCTGCGCAGAAACTATTATCTGCTGATGTGGAGCTTTGGTGAAGTGATAGATATTTTTGTCATTGATTAGTGCTTTCTAAACAGAATTTATTTAATTATTTTCCTTTTACATATGTGGTAGAAAATGTTGACACAAAAGTGCCCCTGATAATAGATATTTTGGTATATTGTTTTAAAGTAAACCCTTTGTTCTATTTATTTTATTTCATAGTATATGTTTAAAATATCCAAGGAGATCAGGATGAAGGGTTTTTCCTCTGTAATTGAGCCCGCCATGTCACAAATTCAGAGGGGGATATACACTTGACTCTTAACAAAATGAGGAAATATCAGAAATGGTCTCATTTAGTACTGCAGTTAACAATCATTTTACTATGTACATACAACATTTTACATCTTTGTAGAAAATCATGTACTTAGAATGTTTTATAAACTATCCAGCAAATTGAAGAGGTAATGATATTTGATTTGAAATGGCATGAGTGAGATATCTTAATTTGGTTTTAAAATACAGCCAGGTCTACTAAAATATTTTAATAAAATACTTTAATAAAATAGCTAGAAATAAATTTTAGTTCATCTATGAAACAATTTGAGTTCTAAATATGACATATAAAAGTATGTTGCCAAACTAGAAGAAGATTAGTGAGTGCCCTTAAGACTCTCTTTTCATATACTTTTTGTGTCAGTGTATTTATATGTATATAGAGACGTGGGGTTGTATGTTTATTTATTTATTTATTTTTCTAGAGACAGAGTCTCACTTTAGCGTGCTTGGTAGAGCCCCGCCGGTGGCATCACAGCTCACAGCAACCTCCAACTCCTGGGCTTAGGCTATTCTCTTACCTCAGTCTCCCAAGTAGCTGGGACTACAGGCACCTGCCACAGTGCCCGGCTATTTTTTGGTTGCAGTTTGGCCAGGCCTGGGTTTGAACCTGCCACCCTCAGTATATGGGGCCGGCGCCCTACTCACTGAGCCACAGGTGCTGCCCGTGTTGTATGTTTATTTAACATAGTTTTAAAAGTGTAATCTTTTTTTTTTTTTTTTTTGTACAAACAGATGACTTTGAATCATTCAGGTGACTATGCAGTTCCTTCTGGCCTGTCCTTGCTTCCTCTGTCCCTTCCCTCCCTCCCATCTCTCCACAAATGGCCTCCCTGCCAATGGTACCTGCTGAAAATGCAGATGTTTCCTCAGAACGTGTGTGGTTATCTTTGTTATGTAAAATCCACCTTGCAAGCAGTAGGAACATATTTTTTTATCCCTCTGAGTAATAAGTTCCTAATAGGCAAAGATCGCCCATGTAGGGTCTGTTCAAATCTAGTCAACTTTCTGTTTCTCAAATTATTTGATAAGTGCTCAACAGATTTTTGTTGAATTCAATTAAATAGGTGCAAAATAGAACTTGATTCTAACACATTTTCTAACTGGGTGACATTATGTGAATTAGTTATTTTTCTGATCCTTGGTGTTCTCATCTGTCAGATGAAGTGAAAATGCTTCTTTATAAATCCTACTCGGATTTCACAATATGATACATGTAAAGAGATTATCATAGCACTTTACACGGACTAGTGAAGAGTTATTTCAGAGATGTTAATCCCCTTAATCTGAAAGGTCTCCAAAGCTTACATCTGCTGATAACACTGTAAAATTATGTAGCATCATTTTATTAATTGCCTGGAAGAAATTATGTTTTCATCTAAGAAATAAGGCTAAAACCTCCAGAACTTAAAAGCATCAGTAGTGATTTAGTAATATAAATCCATTTACCTGTGGGTAAAGTTATCATTTTCACACACTGGTAAAGGAAAACAAACAACAACAAAAAATTCTGAATAATGTCATGTATTATTTCTTCAGAAAAGTCTTCAACAGTTTGAGAAGTCTTTAGTCCAAATGCTTCAGTGTATTATGAATCATAAAAAAGAGGTGCTTGAGATGAACGTATCATTTGAATACAAAATTATAGCAATGTAAGAGGCACTTTTCCTCTAATTGTAAAAATTACGGAAAACGGAAAATACAGAAAAAAATACGGAAGAGGGTGGAACACATAATTTCTCAGTTGAGGAATATTTAATGCTAATATTTTATTGCATTTTTCATTTTGTGTGTATATTTATAACACGGTTACACTTAAATATACATAAGCATCTACTTGTATGTATTTAAATGCACGGTTCATATTTCCTCTCTGTAGACACACTGGACATTTTCAGGTGCTGTTGAAGATTTTGGTAATATAGCACTAACTTAGGTAACATTGCACCATGTATCATATGATCTGTTTATCTGTTACTCAGTTGTTGGGTATTTTTATTTTTGAAAGGAAAGAAAATTGGATTATACATCCTTTCACATTAATTTACATTTCTAATTTTTTTTTCTAAAAAGTGGATTATTCCGTATGAATATGTAAACTTTTGATCAATTGTTTTTGCATAGTTTCTGCATATATAAATTCCCAATTATAGAGTATACCTATATAGCACTTATCAGACAGCTAATTTTATGGAATTCGATAGTAGAGTAATAAGTAACAGAGGCTTGTAAGAGTGTGTAAGGAGGAGGAGGGAAATGAGGAGAGATTGGTTAATGGGTAGAAACTTAGAGATATATGGAAGGAATATGTCTGAATATTCTACAGCAGAGTAGAGAGATTACAGTTAACAATGACTGATGGTAATTAATATGTTCTTTTTGGAAAGTCATCTGGAGAACACTTAGAGATCTAAAAATAGACCTGCCATTCGACCCTACAATTCCATTATTAGCTATATACCCAGAAGATAAAAAATCACATTACAATAAAGATGTTTGTATCAGAATGTTTATTGCAGCCCGATTCATAATTGCCAGATCATGGAAGAAGCCCAAGTGACCATCAATCCACGAATGGATCAATAAACTGTGGTATATGTACACCATGGAATACTATGCAGCCCTAAAGAAAAACGGAGACTTTACCTCCTTCATGTTTACGTGGATGGAACTGGAAAATGTGCTTCTTAGCAAAGTATCTCAGGAATGGAAGAAAAAGTATCCAATGTACA
>CAUYQV010035371.1:0-25657 GCA_963574575.1 Galagoides demidoff | reverse complement strand
ACCTCTGGCATATGGGGCCAGCGCCCTACTCCTTTGAGCCACAGGTGCCACCCCAACAATTTGTAGCCAATAAAAATTGTCCTTTGCCACATCATTCTCTATCTCCCACTCAACCGTGCATATGTGTTTTTTCTTTTTTTCTGTTCTTAAGCAAATGTCCTGTCTCAGCCTCCCAAGTAGCTGGGACTATAGATGTGCACCCCCAAGCCTGGCTAATTTTTCTGTTTTTTGTACAGATGGGTGACTTGCTCTTGCTCAGGCTGGTCCTCAACTCTTGGCCTCAAGCTATCCTCTGGTTCCAGCCTCCCGAAGTGCTAGGTTGAGCCCAGCTTTCAGATGGATTTTGAAAGACGTGATTTGACATGCAGCAGTCAGGGAGAGCTAAGTGACATGGTAAGAGGAGCAGAGACATGGGGTGAGTGGGAGGAAGGAGCTGAGTGATGGGCCGCCACTTCTCTCTTTTCCTTTTTGTTCCTTCACGCTCTTATTTTCTTTTAAATGTTTAGATTTTTAGGCCAAGTGAAGTAGCTCACACCTGTAATCCTTACACTCTGGGGCAAGGTGGGAGGATTGCTTAAGCTCAGGGGTTTGAGACCAGTTTGAGCAAAGTGAAACTCCATCTCTACTAAAAATAGAAAAATTGGCCAACTGCTATGATGGGTGCCTGTAGTTCCAGCTACTTGAAAGGCTGTGGCAGGAGGATTGGGTGAGCTCAGGAATTTGACGTTGCTATGAGCTATGATGAGGCCATGGCCCTTTAGCCTGGGAAATAGAGCAAGACTCTGTCTCCAGGAAAAAAAAAAAGTTAGATTATTTTAATTTCATGAAATAGTTTTTAAAATTTTATTTCTTTATTTGTTTAGTTTTGGAGACAGAGTCTCACTTCGCTGCCCTTGGTAGGGTGCCATGGTATCATAGTTCACAGCAACCTCAAACTCTTGGGCTCAAGCAATCCTCTTGCCTCAGCCTCCCAAGTAGCTGGGACTACAGACACCTGCCATAATGCCTGGCTATTTTTAGAGACAGGGTCTCTCTCTGACTCAGGCTGATCTCCAACCTGTGAGCTCAGGCAATCCACTTACCTTGGCCTCCCAGAGTGCTGGGATTATAGGCGTGAGCCACTGTGCCCAGCCTATTTATTTATTTTTAAGATAGGGTTTTGGTGTGTCACCCACCTGGAGTGCAATGGTACAAGTATATCTCATTGTAAGTTTGAACTTCTGAGGTCAAGCAATCCTCCTGACTCAGCCTTCTGAGTAGCTGGGATGACAGGCATGAGCCACCACCCCAGACTAATTAATTTTTTTTCTTTTAATATTTGTTGCCCAGGCTGGTCTTGAACTCTTCCTGGCCTCAGGTAATCTCTGCCTTGGCTTCCCAAAGCACTGGATTACAGGCATAAACTACTACCCCTGGCTTCATTAAATAAATTTTTCTTTTTTCTTTTTTTTTTTTTGAGACAGAGTCTCACTATGTTGCCCTGGGTAGAGTGCCCTGGCATCACAGCAACCTCCAACTCTTGGGCTTAATTGATTCTCTTGCCTCAGCCTCCCAAGTAGTTGGGACAGTAGGTGGCCCGGGCTAGGTTTGAACCCTCCACCCTTGGTGTATGTTGCTGATGCCATAACCACTGTGCTACAGGTGCCAAGCCCTCATTAAACAATTTTAAAATTATAATAAAATATATTTTTTTAGAGACAGGGTCTTGCTATTGCCCAGGATGACCTTGAACTCTTGGCCTCAAGTGATCCTCCTGCCTCAGACTCCCAACGTGCTGGGATTACAGGCATGAGCCACCGCACTCAGCCCATCTTAACTATTTTTAAGTGTACAGGTCACTGGCCTGAAGTACATTCATTGTTGTGTGATCACTACCACCATGCATATCAGAACCCTTTCTATCTTGTAAAACTAAAATTATGTAGCCATTAAACAACTCTTCTTCTCCTCTTGTCTCCTTAGGCATGTTAATGTAACTGGGTAAATAATAAACTCATTTCTCTGAATAAATATTAACATATATTTATTGTATGCTAGTCATGGCTCTAAATATTAGATCTATTCTAATAGACAAGATAAACTTTTTGTCATTGTTCATGAAGCTCCTATAGAGAATGAAAGAGCCTATAAGCCAATAACTATGTAAATACATTGGACTATGGTGTTAGGGAGTGATTAGAGCTATGAAGAAAATATGGCAGTGAGTTCCTATTTTTTTATTTTAAGAATTTCATGGTGCCTTGGTGTACTTTTCCTCGTTTCCTATGTTTGGGGTTTGTTGAGTTTCTTGGGTACATGAGCGTATAGGTTTCACCAGATTTGGGAAACATCTTAGCCATGATTTGAACAATTTTTCTGTTCGCCTGTTTCCTTAAAAACTCCAACATATGGGCAGCCCCATAGTTCGGTGGGTAGGGTGCCAGCCACATACAGCGAGGCTCAAAGGTTTGAAACCTACCCAGGCCAGCTAAAACAACAACAAAAATAGCCAGGTGTTGTGACTGGTGTCTGTAGTCCCAGCTACTTGGGAGGCTGAGGCAAGAGAATTGCTTAAGCCCAAGAGTTTGAGGTTGCTGTGAACTGTGATGCTATGGTACTCTACTGAGGGTGACATAGTGAGACTCTGTCTCAAAAAGCAAACAACACACAGAAAACCAACCTCCCCCCCCAAAAAAAGCCTCTAAGACATGTAGGCTCTTTGAAGTTGTCCTGCAGCTGATGCTGTTTTAATTACTTTTTTTTTTGAGACAGAGCCTCAAGCTGTCATCCTGGGTAAGATGCTTTGACATCATAGCTCACAGCAACCTCCAACTCCTGGGCCCAAGCGAGTCTCCTGCCTCCACTTCCCAAGTAGCTGGGACTACAGGCACCCGCCACAATGCCCAGCTATTTTTTGGTTGCAGCCGTCATTGTTGTTTGGTGGGCCCAGGCTAGATTCAAACCCGCCAGCTCAGGTGTATGTGGCTGGTGCCTTAGCCACTTGAGCCACAGGCGCCAAGCCATTTTAATTATTTTTCAGTCTTTTTCTCTCCATATTTCATTTTAAATAGTTTCTATTGTTATGACTTCAACTTTACTAATGTTTCCTTTGTGGGTGTCTAATCTGTTAATCACCATTGGTATACTTTTCCTTTATGACATTCTGTGTCTTAAAGTTTGACTTTTTAATGTATAGCTTTCATTTCTATACTTACACTCAATCTTTACCTTCCTGAACATTAGGAATATATATTTATAATATGATACATTCTTCTAATGTTCTTATTTACTAATTCTGTCATTTTCAGGATAAAATTGAGGAATTCTATCAAATTCAAGATAAAATTTACTAATTCTATCATTATCAAGTCCTTCTGTTGATTGGTCTCCTTACTCTTGATGGCATTTTCCTGCTTCTTTGCATGTCTGGTGATTTTTATTGGATACTAGGCATTGTGAATTTTGTTGAGCACTATTTCTGTTCCTATTAGTATTCTTGGGCTTCGTTCAGGTATTTAATTAAGCTACTTGGAACAGTTTAATTATTTTGAGGCTCAATTTTAGCCTTTGCTGGGCAGGACCAGAACAGACCACAGTCTGGGACTAATTTGGCCCCATTACTGAGGCCTTTCGAGTACCCTATTGGGTAGGAACATAAACATTTTCCAGTCTTCTGTGAGCTCTGAAAATTGTTCCTTCTTTTCTCTGGTTATTTTTTTCCTGACCTCCTGTAGTTTCCTCACACATCTGTGCTTAGTCCTCAGTACTCAGCTGAAGACTTGGGAGAACCTTCTGCAGATCTCCAGAGTTCTCTCTTTACACAGTGCTCTCCTGGGTTACTCTGCCCTGTGAACTGTAGCTGCTCAGCCTCCCTGGACACCCAGCTCTGTCTCTTCAACTTCACGAGATCCCCAGGCTTTTCTTGCATTTCTTTCTTTTTCTTTTCTTTACACTCCATCTTTACCTTCCTGAACATTAGGAAGTATTCCCTTTTCAGCCAGCATCTCTGGTTTTGGGATTTTGTGATATGGGCTAATCTCACTGGAGTTAGATGATATCTCAAAGTGGTTTTGATTTGCATTTCTCTGATGATTAAGGATGATGAGCATTTTTTCATGTGTTTGTAGGCCACGTGCCTGTCTTCATCAGAGAAGTTTCTGTTCAAATCTATTGCCTGCATAGAAATGGGGTTATTTGTTCTTTTCTTACTGATTAGTTTGAGTTCTCTGTAGATTCTAGTTATCAGACCTTTGTCAGAAGCATAACCTGCAAAAATCTCCCATTCTGAAGGTTGTCTGTATGCTTTACTTACTGTGCTCTTGGCTGTGCAAAAGCTTTTTAGTTTGATCAGATCCCAGTAATGTGTTTTTGGTATTGCTTCAATTGCCTGGGGGGTGGGGGTGGGGGTGGGGTCCTACACATAAAATATTCTCCCAGGCCAATTTCTTCAAGTGTTTTCCCTGCACTCTCTTCTAGTATTTTCATAGTTTAAGTCTTTTATCCAGTTAGAATTAATTTTTGTTAATGGTGAAAGGTGTGGGTCCAGTTTCAGTCTTCTACAGGTTGCCAGCCAGTTTATCCAGCACCATTTATTAAATGGTGCTGGGAGTCTTTCCCCCACTGAATATTTTTGATAGGCTTGTCAAAGATCAAATGATGATAAGTAGCTGGGTTCATCTCTTGGTTCTCTGTTCTGTTCCATAAATCTACCTCCCTATTTTTGTGCCAGTACCATGCTGTTTTGATCACTATAGATTTATAGTATAGTCTGAAGTCTGATAAAGTGATACCTTCTGATTTGTTCTTATTTCTAAGAAATGTATTTGCAATTCAAGTTTTTTTCTGATTCCATATAAAATGAAGTACTATTTTTTCAAGTTCTTTAAAGTATGACAATGGTACTTTAATAGGGATTACATTAAATCTGTAGATTGCTTTGGGTAATATGGACATTTTAACAATGTTGATTCTACCCAGCCGTGAGCATGATACGTTTTTCCATTTGTTAATATCTTCAGCTATTTCTTTTCTCAGAGTTTCATAGTTCTCTTTATAGAGATCTTTCACATCCTTTGTTAGGTAAATTCGCAAATATTTCATCTTCTTTGGGACTACTGTAAAAGGAATAGAGTCCTTGAGTATATTTTCAGCTTGACTATTGTTGGCATATATAAAAGCTACTGATTTGTAAATATTGATTTTGTATTCTGAGATGCTGCTGTATTCCTCGATCACTTCTAAGAGTATTGAAGTTGAGTCCCTGGGATTTTCCAGGTATAGGATCATATCATCCATGAGGAGTGAGAGTTTGATCTCCTCTGACCCTATTTGGATACCCTTGATCTCCTTCTCCTGCCTGATTGCGATGGCTAAGACTTCCATTACTATGTTGAATAGCAGTGGAGACAGTGGGCATCCTTGCCTAGTTCCTGATCTGAGTGGAAATGATTTCAATTTTATACCATTCAATATGATATTGGCTGTGGGTTTGCTGTAGATGGCCTCTATCAGTTTAAGAAATGTCCCTTCTATGCCTATTTTCCTAAGTGTTCTGATCATGAAAGGATGCTGGATATTATCAAAGGCTTTTCCTGTGTCAATTGAGAGAATCATATGGTCTTTGCTTTTTATTTTATTGATGTGATGTATTATATTTATAGATTTGCATATGTTGAACCAACCCTGTAACCCTAGAATAAAACCAACTTGATCATGGTGTATAATTTTTTTTGATGTGTTGTTGAATTGTGTTTGCTAAGATCTTATTGAATATTTTTGCATCAATATTCATTAATAATATTGGTCTATAATTTTCTTTCTTTGTTGGATCCTTTCCTGGTTTGGGTATCAGGGTGATATTTGCTGCATGGAATATGTTGGGAAGTATTCCTTCTTTCTCTATGCTTTGGAAAACGTGGTATAATATAGATACTAATTCCTCTTGAAAGATTTGATAGAATTCAGATGTGAAGCCATCTGGTCCAGGACTTTTCTTTTTTGGGAGATTTTGTGCTATTTCAGTGATTGATATAGGTCTTTTCAAGATTTCTAATTCTTTCTGGTTGAGTCTAGGAAGGTGGTGTGCTTCCAGGTATTGGTCCATTTGCTTCAGATTTTCTTATTTCTGTGAATAAAGATTTTTGTAGTAATCATTGAGGATTTTTTGAATTTCTGAGATGTCTGTTGTTATTTCTCCTTTATTGTTTCTGATAGATGATATTAGAGATTTTACTTTTCTGTTCTGGTTAGGTTGGCCGAAGGTTTATCAATTTTGTTAATCTTTTCAAGATCTTCTGAATGATTCTTTTGTTTTCAATTTCATTTAATTCTGCCCTAATTTTGATTATTTCTTTTCTTCTGCTGGGTTTGGGGTTGAAATGTTCTTCCTTTTCCAGTTGCTTGAGATGATCCATTAAGTTGTTGGCTTCCTCTCTTTCTGTTTTCTTGATGAAGGTTTCCAATGCTATAAATTTCCCTGTTAGGACTTCATTTGCAGTATCCCATAGGTTTGGATAATTTGTGTCTTCATTATCATTTTGTTCCAAAAATTTGGTGATTTCCTTCTTAATCTCGTCTTTGACCCAGCTATCATTCAGCCTAAGATTATTCGGTTTCCATGACTTTGTTTGAGTATGAAGGGTTTCTTTCTTTCTTTCTTTTTTTTTTAAAGACAGAGTCTCAGGAGCTGAATGCTGTGGTGTCATCATAGCTCACAGCAACCTTAAGCTCTTGGGCTCAAGCAGTCCTCTTGCCTCAGCTTCCCCAGTAGCTGGGATTACAGGTGACCACCATAGTGCCTGGCTAGTTTTTCTATTTTTAGTAGAGACAGGGTCCTGCTCTTGCTGGTCTCGAACTCCTGAGCAAGCAATCAGCCCTTCTTGGTCTTTCATAGTGCTAGGATTATAGGCATAAGCCACCATACCCAGCCTCTCCTGGGTTTCTTTTTCTTGTCACAATCTGGAAACTCTTAAGGCAAAAGGGCAGTGCAATTATAAGGTTCATTTCATTTGCTCTCCCTCTCCCTCAAAGATTGCTGTCTTATGTTGCCTAATGTCCAATGTCTGAAAATTGTTGTTTTATGTATTTTGCCGTTTTTCAGGTATTTTAGATAAGAGAGTATATCTCGTTGTGAGGACTTGTAAGCAAATTGTATGGAGAAGTGTATTTGGTAAGGAACTGAGGCCTCCTGCCAACACCAGTGTGAAATTGCCAGCCATGTAACTGAGCCACTCCTAGAGCAGATATTCCAGGCCCAGCAAAGGTGTCAGGTGGCTGCAGCCGTAGCTGATATCTGGACTACAACCTCATCAGAGACTCTGAGCCAATACCACCTGATTAAATTGCTCCCAATTTTCTCACCCATGGAAAAGATCTGAGATAATAAATGTTGATCATTATTTTAAGTTGCTAAGGTTTGGAATAATTTGTTATGCAGCATTAAACACTGTTACAGATTTTGGTAACTAGAAATGAATTAAAGTCCTAAAAAATTTAAAGATGTAGAAGTGGCTTTGGGAGTTGGCCTGGGCAGAAGCTGGAAAGAGCCTGAGGGGAGTATAAATGAAAGCCTAGGGTGTCTCGAAGACTCTAATTGGTAGATGCTTGAAAGCCTTTTGGACGACTGTCAGTGAGGGCTTACTGGAAACTGTGGAAAATGTTTTTGGAGACTGGATAAAATGGGATTTGTATTGTGTAGTCATAGAAAATGTATCAATTCAGTCATCTGAGGTAAAGCAGAGTGTAGAAAATATATCTCATGAACTCGGTGATCCAGTTAAGGAGATTCCCAGGCAGAGTGTTGAAAGTGCTTCTTATAGTAAAGTGAGGGTTGGGGACAAGACCTGTTGTGGGCCATGGATCTAAGATGGGGGCCTTGGGCCAAAAGACGTATGGTCCTCCTGGGTTAGAGGGAGGAAGAAGTAGGAGAACTTCCCACTTAATTAGTGCTTCTTTGTCAATCTAGGACAGTCTGTGTGTCACGACCCCTTTGTAACAATGAAAATACATCATGATATTTGGAAGGTTGAGAACCACCGATCTAGGAGGAGAAGAGGAGTATGGTGCAGTGAGTCATTATTTGGTAAATAGACTCTGAGATTCAGCTCTGCCTTAGAAGTTTCAGAAAGATTAAGGCAAGGATCTTCAAATATGATATACGTGTGCATGTGTTATTTGTGTTGGATAAAGGCCACTTCTCAGTGATCTTATTAAGTTTGTGGTTTTTCAGGTTTTTATCTTTTCAGATCCTAATGCAAGTTTTAGGGCTTATGTAACTTGAGAAAGAAACACAAGTCTATCCCGTGCCTACCTTTTTTCTACCCACATTGACAAAGTTGATTTTCCTGGATGTAGAAATACTTTGCTTATAAATCAACTCATTCTTGAAATATTTATGACATTGCATTCTACTGTGTTTTTTGTGTTTAGAAAATATCTATAACGGGGGGATAGGGTCCCTGGAACTTTTGGTGTGTATTGGTGGTAATAGCCTTTGGCTCAAATATATTACTTTTTGGTTATTTATGCAGGATGGTGCTAACATGGCTGAGGTTTTATGAAGTCACCTATGATGGTTTCCAATAGTCCCTCTGTGTTAACTGGGGCTCCCATTCAATGTGATCTTGGCACTGCTGATCATCACAGGAGGTACTAGTGTACAAGACACAAACGTAAGGCTGTTAGCTCTTTCTCTATGCAGCCCTCTGCTCTGATACTAAAAAGACATTTTCTCAGGACTCTCCCACTGTATTCCATACTTTGAGCCTAAGTTGTATTTATCTTTCACACACACAGGAAATTAAAAAACAACAATAATCATAGATTATTGGATAGTTTTATTTCCCTTCCCAAAGGAAGATTATTTTTAAGCTGTAATAAATCAAACACTTCCTCAGGTACTTCTTCCTTTTGCTCACGTGAAAAGACTGAAACAAGAGAGTCAGTGACCCCATTGTGACAGGAAGTTAGTAAGGTTACCGCCAGCTCAAACCTGTCCCTGAGTGCCATCCCTGTAATTACCTTTTGCAGGTTAGGTGTTTAAAATTGTTCACACCAAGGTTAATAAATGAAAATAATTCCCAAGTTAAAGAATTCAGGTGAGTGAGGGATTAATCTGCACCTTGATTGTTATTCAGACAGTTGGTGTCTTGGAAATCAATGTGGAAATTATGCAAAGAGAAATTACTCCCCAGTAGGTACTTTGCAAAAAGGTTGAACCATATCGCCTGGCATGGGTAATAGATACTGCATAAATTTAGGATGCAATTGTGGCTTGAGTCTCACTGGGAAATGGAAATGACCAAATGACAGAATGATAAGTGGCTGTATTAAGCTTTTTAAAAATACTTCATTTTTACCACATGCAGAAAGCTGGATGATCCTGTCTCCTCAACTGCTATTGGCCTGCATTAAGGGCATTATTTTCTGACAATAATTTAATGTGGAAGATAAGTATGTTTCCCAGTAAGCATCTATTGTGATAAATAGCAGTATTGAGGCACAGTAAATCCAAATGGAAAAACACAAATACATTCAACAAAACCATCTTGGTATCTGTGTTTCTGCCCATAACTGAAACTCTAGTCAAAGCTGTGGTTCCCTCATAAGTATTATTTAATTCTAAATTTTGGTGAAGTACTGTAGTTTCACAGTTCCTATTGTTAAAATTAACACTTGAACGTATATGTTATGGAAAGATGAATGCACTTTTTTTTTTGAGACAGAGTCTCACTCTGTTGCCCTGGGTAGAGTGCCATGGTGTCATACCTAATAGCAACCTCAAACTTCTGGGCTTAAGCCATCCTCTTACCACAGCATCCCAAGTAGCTGGGACTGCAGGCACCTGCCACTACACCTGGCTAGTTTGTCTATTTTTAGTAGAGATGGGGTCTTGCTCTTGCTCAGGCTGTTCTCAAACTTTTGAGCTTAAACAATCCACCTGCCTTGGCCTCCCAGAATGCTAGGATTGCAGGTACGAGCCACTGCACTTGGATTTGAAGATTATTTTTGCAAGATATAGTATTCTAGGGTTGAGGTTTTTTTCACTCAGCGGTTTGAATATGTTCTGCCCCTCTCTCCTGGTCTGTAAAGTTTCCACTGAAAAATTTGCTGCCTGGCATATTAGAGCTCCTTTATATGTTATTGTTTTCCTTTTCTGGCTTCCCTTAGGACATTTTTCTTTGTGACCAAAGATCTGTGACCTTTGGCAAGTTGATTATTAAATGCCTTGATGTACTCTTGTTTGGGTTAAATCTGTTTGGTGTTTTATGACCTTCTTTTACCTGAGTACCATGTATTAATATCTTTATCTAGGTTTGGAAAGTTCTGTTGTTATTTCTCTGCATAAGCTTTCTACCCAGATCTCTTTCTTTACTTCCTCTCCAAGGCCAATAATGTTTAGATTTGCCCTTTGGAGACTGCTTTATAGAGGTTACAGGTATGCTTTGTTGTTTTTTATTTGGCCATCTTTTTTATTCTTTTTTTTTATTTGGCCATCTTGCTATACCCTTTTCTATTTTGTTCTTCCTTTTTAAAAAATAATCTGTGTATTTTCAAATAACCTGTGTTCAAGCTCATGAATTCCTTCTGCTTGGTCAATCTGTGGTTGAGAGACAATTTGGCAACTGAATTATTGAACTCCAAAATCCCTACTTGATTTTTTTGTTGTTGTTATTTCAATATCTTTCTTAAATTTCTCTGCTGGATTCTGAATTTCCTTTCTGTGTTGTATTGAGCTTCTTCAGGGAAGCTTTTTTTTTTGAGATAGAGTTTTATTCTGTTGCCCCAGCTACAGTGCCACAGCATCAGCCTAGCTGATAGTCACCTCAAACTCCTAAGCTCAAGTGATCCTCCTGTCTCAGCCTCCTGAGTAGCTGGGACTACAGGTGTCCACCACAACACTTGGGTAATTTTTCTATTTTTAGTAGAGATGGGGTCTCACTCTTGTTTGGACTGGTCTCAAACTCCTGAGGGGATCCTTCTGCCTCATCCTCCCACAGTGTTAGAGTTACAGGCATGAGCCACCTCACTTGGCCCAGGACAGCTATTTTGAATTCTTTATCTGAAAGTCTGAAAGGTCATCTTTCTGTATCACTCCAGGATTCATCACTGGTACCTTATTATTATTTTTTTTAATTTAAAAAATTTTTTTACTGGTACCTTATTTAGTTTGTTTAGTGGGGTCATGTTCTCCTGGGTGCCCCCCCCTTTTTTTGAGACAGAGCCTCAAGGTGTCCCCCTGGGTAGAGTCCCGTGGCATCACAGCTCATAGCAACCTCCAACTCCTGGGCTCAAGCGAGTCTCCTGCTTCCGCCTCCCAAGTAGCTGGGACCACAGGCACCTGCCACAATACCTGGCTATTTTTTGGTTGTAGCTGTCATTGTTGTTTGGTGGACCTGGGCTGGATTTGAACCCGCTACCTTAGGTGTATGTGGCTGGCACCTTAGCCACTTGAGCCACAGGCACCGAGCCCTCCTGTGGGCATTGAGGAGTTAGGTATTTCTTTTAATCTTCCCAGTCTGGGCTTGTTTGAATGCATCCTTCCTGAGAAGGGTTTCCAGGTATTCAAAAGCAACTGAGTGCTATGATCTAAGTGTGCACTGCAGCTGTGTCAGCATTGGGGGTGCCCTAAGCCCAGTAATGCTGTGAGTCTTGCAGACACCTTGGTGGAGTTGGAAAAGATAGAAGAGAATTCCCTAGATAGTAAGTAAACTTGCTTACTCTCTTTTGTCACTCTCTGTGCTGAGCTGTGGAGTTGAGGGAGGAGTGACATGGGTACTCCCTGTGGCCACCAGCAGGGAGGCCAGCCCAGTGCCACTCAAAACCTGTGGTGACTGTTACCTGGTTACCTATGATGTTTATTCAAAGCCCAAGGGCTCTTTAGTAAGTAGGCAGTGAATCCTGCCAGGACTGGGTCCTTTCCTTAGGTTGGTATGTTTCCTTTTGGCTCAGGGTGGATCCAGAAATTCCATCCAGGAACTAAGGCCTGGACTCAGGGGCCTCAGGTCCTTTATTTTACTGAGGCTGAGCTGGTCCTTCAGTTGCAGAAAAAGTGCTCAGAAATTTTCCCTTTCTTTTCTTCAAGTGGAAGAAGACTTCCTGATCTCTGCCTATAGTTGGGCAGAGCCGGGGACATTGACTGCTAGTGTCTCACTGGGTTATCTGCACCCCAGGTCCACTGGCTATGAGCCAGTAAAACCACAGGAATTGCCCAAGGACTGCAGCAATTTTGTTCCAACTGCTTTATGATTTTTTTTTTTTTTTTGAGACAGAGTCTCACTCTGTTGCCCTGGGTAGAGTGCCATGACATCATAGCTCACAGCAACCTCATACTCAGCTTCCCAAGTAGCTAGGACTATAGGTGTGAGCCACTATGCCTGGCTAGTTTTTCTATTTTTAGTAGAGATGGGGTCTGGCTCTTGCTCAGTCTGGTCTCGAACTCCTGAATTCAAGCAATCCACCTGCCTTGGCCAGAATGCTAGAATGACAGGTGCAAGCTACAATGCTCTGGCCTTGCCTTATGAATTTAATCTTGGGTCCAGGGTGTTTTTTGTCAGCCAGGGTTGAGGCTAGCCAGAATTCAGGTTTCAGGGTGGAGGGGTTCTATCTGGCTGAGCTTGTCTAAATATTTCTTCTATGTGCAACAGAAGAATTCTGCCCTCTGCCGTGTCCGCCTGTGTCAGGGTGGCCCTGGGTTTCAATACAAAGTCCCTCAGTCCCTTCACTCTCCTTCCCCTGGGCACAGATTCTCTCTCCTCTCTGCTGGGAGGGCACAGCTAGGGAATGGGGAGGGGTGCTGTAGGCAGTGCAAGCTGGTCTTCTCTGCCCCCTTTAGTGCTTGTTCATAATGTCAAAACCAGGTAGTCTAATCACACATCTGGTTTTCATTCATCTGAAGGTGCTTGTTTGCATGGGTGATGGCTGAGTTAGTGTTTGTGCAGAGGGACCTTGCTAGAGGTTTCTATTTGGTCATCTTGCTCCTTCCCTTCTAAGTTCTGTTCTGTCCTCCTTTCTTGTAATTTTAGTCTTGGTCAAATCTCAACATTTCATTTACTTGTTAAATGAACAAAATTATTTTCCTATCTTCACTGTCGTCAGACTGGTGCAGAGAGGTAAAATTGCAGTCTTGGGGTTGATGTCATTTTACTTTGTGTTATTTGTGGAATCATCTTCATTCTTTTTTTTTTGAGACAGAGCCTCAAGCTGTCCCCCTGGGTAGAGTGCCGTGGCATCACAGCTCACAGCAACCTCTAACTCCTGGGCTCAAGGGAGTCTCCTGTCTCCACCTCCCAAGTAGCTGGGACCACAGGTGCCCGCCACAACGCCAAGCTATTTTTTGGTTGCAGCCGTCATTGTTTGGCAGGCCCGGGCTGGATTTGAACCCGCCACCTTAGGTGTATGTGGCTGGTGCCTTAGCCACTTGAGCCACAGGAGCCGAGCCCATCTTTATTCTTGTTTACCCATTTATTAACCCATCCATTTACCCATCCACCATGGCAGGGCACAGAAAGCTAAGAATTCATGTTATCATTCCTAGGCATATTTTCACTGTAGTCTTAAAGCAAAGGCATGGGTATATCAGAATGCAGTTTTGAATATCCACTGAGCAAGTTAAGAAGTTTGGCCTAGACCTCAAGAAATTAATGCAGATGGGCATTCTCTAGAGAGGTTGGTATGGAAACAGTCCCATCTGTTATACAATGGTATCACCTAGAGTCTTTCATTTATCTAACAATCATTTACAAGTGATTTCCAGAGTTCCTTAGGAACTCTGTTGGTACTGAAACGAATCTTGTTAGCTTATTTCCTAATGAGGAAGATGACCATCTATAAGGCTATGTAATAATCTCTGTGTTGAGGACTCTCAGAGGAACAAATGATAACCAGTAAATTACTGGGCATATTTTGGACAGATTGAAGTCCAGACTAAGGATTCATGCTTTATCAGACAGGTGGTGCTAAACATCAAATATTTTTAAATGGTTTGATGGGATGGAAGCAGAATTGGACAGCAGGAAATTGCTCTTGCCATCTTTACAATGTGTATTTATTTGTTTGTTGTCTGTCTTAGCTTTCTAAAATGTAAATTCCGTAAGAGTAGAGACTTTGTTTTGTTTTGTTGCTATTATTTCCTGTACCTAGAACAATGTCTGGGTCCTTATAAATTCTCAAATATTTTAAAATTATTGACTAGATTAGTCCAGAGGTTCTCAAACTTTCTGGGTTCATGGTGGTTTTTTGTCCTTTAGAGACTTTTTGTGGCACTTCTAGGCAAAATGAAAGAAAATAAAATAAAAACAAAACAAAATTGACTGTTCCATTGATTTTTAAGAGTATTGTACTTGCTTTTTTTTTTTTTTTTAAAATCACACTAACTGTACAAACTCAGTTTCACAAAGATACGTCATCAATAAAAGGAAAGTAGGCTCAGTGCCTGTGGCTCAATCGGCTAAGGCGCCAGCCACATATACCTGAGCTAGTGGGTTTGAATCCAGCCTGGGCCCGCCAAACAACAATGATGTTGTTGGACCCAAAACGGGGTCCAGCCACGATAGTCGCCCCCAAGGAACAGTCACCAGACTCGGGTTGATGCAAAAGCAAGAGGCGAGTTTATTGCTGACGCGTCAGGGTCCCTCAGCCGCTTGGGAAGAAGGACCCCGAACTGCTGTTACAGGTTACTTTTAAACTTAAAAACCACATGCACAAGGGGAGTAAGGGGCGGGGAGGGCGAGCTGTTGAGGTTTTTGGTAGATGTGCAGAGAAGAAGGATGTGGGTATGGGTGTGGGTACTGAGTCTGTTTTGGAAAGTCCCCACCTCGCTGGGGAGCTGGAAAGTCCCTGGTATGAAGCCAGCTTCGGGGCAGAGGAAGGGGGGGTGCTGACAAGGTGAGAGAAGGGGAGCAAGGGGGAACTGGCAGGGGCTCTTCAATGTCTGCAATCAAAAAATGGCCGGGCGTTGTGGCGGGCACCTGTGGTCCCAGCTACTTGGGAGGCGGAGGCAGGAGAATTGCTTGAGCCCAGGAGTTGGAGGTTGCTGTGTTCTACTCAGGGTGACAGCTTGATGCTGTTTAAATAAAATAAAATAAAATAAAAAATAAAATAGAAGGAAAGTAGTGTGATCTAACAGTGAAACTGAACCACTTCAGGCTAATAACAGAGCCTGACAGATGTCAAGCTAATGTTTCACTTGAAAATGTAAAATATCTTGTAGTAATCATAGACATTCCTCACAGTGCCCTTTGGCTCCTTGGTATATAGTTTAGAATTTAAAAGATTATTTTGAGCCTCTATATTCTCACTCTTCTTCTAAGGGACATATTTCTATGGTTGGTTCTACACAATTTAGTACTTTTAGCCAGATTTTACCTTTTCCAGCTGCTCTAATCAGTGGCCAAAACCATTGAATAGATCACAAAGATGAGCCTGATTTGCGTAGTAAGATTACCAAAGTGAGCGCATGAGGTGGACAATTTATCATCACTATACCAACGTGTAGTTACTATACATTGAGATGCTCCAAGAAGAAAAAAAATCAATATTCAACTCAAGGTGTGAAATCTGCATATTATTATATTTATCTTCATTAAAAGTGACTTTGATTGTAAGTCTTGCCATTGATTTAATAACTTTGGGAGCAAAGCCTATTGCTTTCATTAATAAATGAAATGTGTGTATTAATTACAAGACAAATTCCGAATTCCAAAACATTATTAGATGGATAAAGTATACCATAGACTCAAGAATATCTTGAGAATCCTCTTTCTTGGAGAGTCAAAGTGCACGTTAGCATATTCAATCCTTTGAGAAACTACTTGCCCTTTAAAAAAAAAGGTTTCTAGGGAGGGGGAGGGACAAGGAGGGAGGAGGATCAGCGTGCTTCCACCTAATGGGCACAAGGTGAGGGTACATGGCAGACCTTCTGGGTGCAGGACACAACTAGAATAGGGACTCTACCTAACAAATGCAAATACTCTAACCTAACTGTTTGCACCCTCACAAATTAATCTGAATTATAAAAAAAAAGGTTTATTTACTTTTATTTTACTTTGGATTATTAAAAATTACTTGACTACAGTGTCTATTTTCTTATGTCACCTATTTCTGCATTGTGACTCCAATGATCATACTTTAAGAAATGCAGGCTTATCATTTGATCGTTTAAAAACAGATCCATGATATTTGATTCAAAGGGGTTCCAAGGAATGTTTTTAGGGACACCTTGCATCATTTCCTGATCAGATTTCCCACTAGGTGGTAGTGTTACATCAAAATCCTTCACAATCATGGCCTACCAGTTCCAATTCAATTCCATAGGCATTTACCAAGTGCCTGCTGTGTGTAAGATATGGTCTAATTCTGGGTGGGCCGTAGGCTAGTGATTGCACTGGAACAAGGCTGCAGACCTTTTCCCTCCCAGCATTTCCATCACACCCGGCAGAGGCCCTTAAGGAAGCACTGCCCAGTTTTCTTAGCCAAGAGTCTTTGCGAAGCTGTGTACTTAGATATGTGCAAAAGAAATTTTTCTATAGAGTTTATACAAGAAGGCACGTTTCTTTATAGGAATGCAAAAGTGGTCCAGGAAGGTGAGAGAGTCTATTGTAGAAACAGTTCAGCTGCAGGAAAACCTTACAGAGCAGATCTCAAGCAGTTTAGCAGAGGATTGACACCTGTGTTCTAGGACACAGTGTGGGCTGTGACCCGGACACCTGTCTTATGATTTTGAAGCTGCTCAGACAGGCTGGTGTGTAATGTTGCAACAAGAAGCAACCTTAAGGGTTAACTAGTTTGAGACCTTTATTTTATAAATGAGGCAACTGAGGTTACAACGAGTCATTTTCAGGATCCCAGGAAAATCTCTAAAACATGCATAAACAGGGTAAAATCTAAACAGATGTGTCTTTAGATCCTTATCCTGGTTGTCACCATTTCAGGGACTTCTGATCTATATTTTCTTCTCTGAAGTAAAACCCAGTTTCAAGGCTGCTACATTGTGACTTTTTGCTGCCTGTCCACAACTTGTTGCCTCTACACTGCCCACGTTATGAACAGGCATCTTTCTGATTCACAAGGCTCTAAGTTCTTGCACTTAGAGAAATGGAATGAAATCATCTCTGCATCCACAGAGGCTGCCATGGTACCCAGCATACGGGCAGTAATCTCATGAATCTCTGCTGACCCATCCCCTCATCACACAAACTACAGACAGACAGCCATGCTGATGTGCTGAGGAGGGGTGGGTTAGTCTGATGAAACCTGTAGAGACCACCTTTGTTTTCATTTCCTAGCTCACTGCAACCTCTCACTCTTGATCTTCTGAGTAGCTGGGACCATAGGCACATGCCACCACACCTGGCTAATTTTTTTTTTTTTTGAGACAGAATCTCACTTTATTGCTCTTGGTAGAGTGCCGTGGCATCAGAGCTCACAGCAACGTGAGACTCTTGGGCTCAAGCAATCCTCATGCCTCAGCTTTCCCAGTAGCTGATACTATAGGCACCTGCCAAAATGCTGGGCTGTTTTTTAAGAGACAGAGTCTTGTTCTGGCTCAGGCTAGTCTCGAACTCCTGAACTCAAGTAATCCACTGACCTTGGCCTCCCAGAGTGCTAGTGTTACAGGTCTGAGCTACTGTGCCCAGCTTACCTGGCTAGTTTTAATTTTTTTTTTTTTTTTTGGTAGAAACAAGGTCTCTATTTTATTTATTTATTTATTTATTTAGACAGAGTCTCACGTTATTACCCTTGGTAGAGTGCTGTGGTGTCATAGCTCACAGCAATCTCAAACTCTTTGGCTCAAGTGATCCTCTTGCCCAGCCTTCCAAGTAGCTGGGACTACAGGCACCCACCACAACTTCTGGCTAGTTTTCTGGGGATAGGGTTTTGCTCTGGCTAATGCTGGACAGGGTCTGCCTATATTGCCCAGGCTGGTCTCAAACTCCTGGCTTTCAGCAATCCTCCTAGTTTGGGTCCCCAAATACTGGGATTATAGGTATGAGTCACTGTGCCTGGCTGGATTTAGTTTTTGATTTTATTTTCCCAACACATGCTAGATAGTGGTGAGAAAGAGGGAAAGAATAGGAATAAAAGTTTCCTGGGCTGGGGGAGAGGTGTTTTTAGATGGCTTTGCAGAGGGAATTAGCTCAGGAGGCTCTCAGGTGAGAGCCTGGGTGGGAGAGGAGAAAGAGCATGCACAGAAAGCATTGTTAGGCGCTGTCTGTCCCCTTTCCCTCACAGCATCCAAAGGGATTGGATTAAGAATTAAAATTATTTTTGCTTATATAGATCATGATTTTGACTTCATCGGGTTAAAAATTGAAATTACTTTGACTGTATTTTTTTTTTATTTTGACCATAACATATTGCTCTGGGCCTAAACAAAGCAAGGCACAGTTTATAGCAATTCAAATAAAATGAAGATTTATGTTCTGAAATCTTACCTTCCTTCAGTGCACATGCCTCAATAGGTTTGGCATATCCTGACTAGATTTATCTTTCCAAATGTATCAGTAGGAAAATGGGCAAAGGATACAAATAGGTAATTAAAAGATTCATACTGTGAGTGCACATCTAAAAACTTGTTGCGATGCACTAGTAATTAAGGGAACGCAATTTAAGATTACCATGAGATGCCAATTTTTACTTGAAAAAGACATGGATAATTTCTAATTTAGACAAATATATGTGAAAAGGGGAATTTTCAGAATTAAGATTGCTGTAACTTTTCTATTTTTATTTTATTTTTGAGACAGAGTCTCACTATGTTGCCCTTGGTAGAGTGCCGTGGTATCACAGCTCACAGCAAGCTCAAACTCTTGGGCTTAAGCGATTCTCTTGCCTCAGCCTACCAAGCAGCTGGGACTACAGGAGCCCACCACAATGCCCAGCTATTTTTTGGTTGTAGTTGTCCCTGTTGTTTGGCAGGCCCAGGCTGGATTCAAACCCGCCAGCTCCCATGTATGTGGCTGGTGCCCCAGCTGCTGAGCTACAGGCACTGAGCCTGCTGTAACTTTTTAAATAATGTACCTTAAAACATGTACATTTCCTTTGATCCATAGTTTTTCTTCTAGGACTATATTCAGTGGAAATAATCTGGCTATTTTCTTACATCATTGCTTTTAATGTCAAAAATTTGAAAATGCTATAATTGCCTAGAAACGGACTCAATAAATTGTGATATATCTATATAAAGGAATGTGATTTAACCATTTAGTATAGTTTTTCTTTCTTTTTTTTTTTTTTTGGAGACAAGGTGTCACTGTCACCCAGGTTGGAGTACAGTGGCAAGATCATAGCTCACTGCAACCTCGAGTTTCTGGGCTCAAGGCTGCCTCCTGCCTCAGCCTCCCAAAGTGCTAGGATTATAGGTATGAGCCACTGCACCTGGCATTAATATGATTTTTAATGTTCATTGATTTGGAAAAATAGTCTTAATATCATGTCAAACCAAAAAAAGCAGATTTCATAATTGCATGCATAGTATAATTTTATTTTATTTAAAATAATCTTGAAGGACACTTACCAAAATGTTACAGTGATTATTTCTATATCTATATGTTTCCTGTATTAATTTTGGGGAGGGTGTAAGAGCTTTTGGATATCATTCTCCTTTATATTTACATTTTTATATTACCTCATTTATATTACATCTCTTTTATATTTGCTTTTACATTTCTTTGTTAGATTTTGTTGTTGCAGGAAGACGAGGCCCACTGGAGAGAAAGAGCACCCAAACACCATGTTTATAGGTGGAAGGGCTTTCTTTCAGCCAGTGGAGTGAACAGCATAGAAGAATTCCAGATGGCCTTGCTCTTCGAAGGGCTTAGTCTTTCCAAAAGGCTTGGTCTTTCCCGTTTTATCTCCAATCAAAAAGTTCCAACCTGGCTCAGCGCCTGTGGCTCAAGCGGCTAAGGCGCCAGCCATGTACACCTAAAGTGGCGGGTTCGAATCCCCAGCCTGGCCCGCCAAACAACAGTGATGGCTGCAATAAAAAAATGGCCGGGCGTTGTGGTGGGCACCTGTGGTCCCAGCTACTTGGGAGGCGGAGGCAGGAGACTCGCTTGAGCCCAGGATTTGGAGGTTGCTGTGAGCTGTGATGCCATGGCACTCTACCCAGGGGGACAGCTTGAGGCTCTGTCTCAAAAAAAAAAAAAGTTCCAGCCCACAGGTACCCTTCTCATTGGTCAGTTTGAATCAAGCGGGAGAAGCTGTTCCAATCCCCACAGGATTTCACAGAAGTGAACATTTCCAGGCCCCAGGAAGTTAAGTCTACAAATTCCTAAGAGCTGAGTCACCCTGGAGAGGACCCTGCAGGTGTATCCTTGAGATCTCCTTGAGAAGACCTGTTCTCCTACACCTCACCCTTCCCAGGTCTCCTTTCTCATTGTCAGAGGTATTACAAAGCTATCATTGATTATTATTGCAAATGGGATCTTTTTGCAAATTACATTTTCTAAATCTAATATAGGAAATGCATTTCTAGCACATTGACAATAAAAAACTATTTCCATTCAGCATTGTTTTAGTATCAATTAAATAAAGGATTCATCAAACTAAAAAAAGGACCTCAGTACAATGGCTTCTCAGTATTTTCACCAACTTTCAGCAGAACACAAAAGGACAACGTAGAGAACATAAAAGGAAACGAATCATTATGGAAATTTAATAAATAAAAATAAATGAATTAAATTATATCACCCCTCTGTTCAAAAGCCTCTGGAGCCTCTCTATACCTTTGGGATATCTTTTTCAGCTTTTAAACCCATCAACAATCTGATTCTAATTCTAACCTATTAATTTATTGATTGGTTACTTGGCTGACTCTTCTCACAAACACATATTTGCCAGATACTTTCCTATTTTCTCTTCTGTTCTGACCCTCCATAACCTTTGCTGAAATTTAAATATGCCCTGACCTTGCCTGTCTCCCTGCCTATGGAGTTTCTCATCCTTTGAAGTCCATTTGTTCAACAGCTACCATCCATTAAGGCACACTCATGAATTCATTTTTTTCAAATGTTTGAATTAATCTTTTTTTCATTCAAAATAATTTGATTTCCTACTATTTAGTTCAAATAGACTATAAGCTCTGAGATTTTCACCTGCAAGCTCTGGGATGAAGGCTTGTTGAGGAGTTCTAATGACACCTGCCTCCAATTAAGGATGGAGTTGTTCATCTGATATTTTTGCCTGTATGGTAACGCCTCTTTTTTGGATACAGAGTCTCACTTTATTGCCCTCAGGAGAGTGCTGTGATGTCATAGCTTACAGCAACCTCAGTCTTCTGGGCTCAAAGGATCCTCTTGCCTCAGCCTCCAAAGTAGCTGGGACTACAGGCACCTGCCACGATGCTCATCTTGTTATTTTAGAGATGGAGTTTTGCTCTTGCTCAGGCTGGTCTCAAACTCCTGAGCTCAAGCAATCCATCTGCTGTGGCCTCCAAGAATGTTAGGTTCATAGGCATGAGCCACTGTACCTGGTCCATCTGGTCCATCTCTTTCTCTTATATGTATTTTTAAATCTTAATCTTTATCTTTTAAGAGGTGGGGTCTTGCTACCTTGCCCAGGCTGGACTCAAACTCCTGGGCTCTAGTAGTGTTCCTGCCTCAGCCTCTTGAGTAGCTGGGACTACAGGTGCTCACTCCCACACCTGTCTTTATGCCTTCCTATCTTGGTCTAGAGGGCTCCCCTGATGTGTGCTTAACTAAGGAAAGTTTGCAATTGAATTTAAGATGTGACAGAATGTTGTATTCTATGGTGAAACATTACAGTCCTGCGGGAGCTACATTTAGATAGCAATATCTTTAAGTCTGTTTACATTTACGATAAGAGCTGATTGGAATTTTCTGATTTACTCTCTTAGTTCCATAAGAAAAAGCCCATAAATAGACCATCTATGGGTGGCTTACCACCTTTTTCACTCTTTTCCGTAAGCATCCTCTGTGATAGCCATACCCAGCTTCTAAGCATTTCCTTCCTGTCTCTGCCTGGCTAGTACCTTCAGCCTTTGTTGTTTTCCCCATTTTTTCTAGTCATCAAAGTTCCATTAAATCTTATAGGTTTGTTCTTTGTACCCTCAATGATTCCCCAACAATAAAGAAAGAAAGAAAAATCTTATAGGTTTGGCTCAAGATCCATTTATATCACTATTACTGATTAAATTTGGTCTAAATTGATCTTTGTGTACTTGTGTTTCTGCAAAGTTTTTTTTTTTTTTTAACCTAGTCTATTATACCCATGACATACTTGCTTGGGCTCAGCATTTTTGTTTCATTTTTAGAAAATGTAGTCTGACTAGAATCTAACTTCTTCATGAGCGGGCTGCAGAAGTGGCAGAAGAGTGTGGATTCAGAATGGATTTGATTTGTGGTGCTGCCATCTTTATTTGGTCTTGGAAAGTTTACTTAATCTTTCTGACCCAATCTTCTTCTCTGTTAAATGAAAGTAAAGATGCCTTTATCATGGGATTGTGGTGAAGACTCAATGTGATAATATATAATGTGCCATGCATGTACTTAGTTTTCCAAAATGAGATTATCTTTTTTTCTTACCAGATAGAAAAGGCTAGATTATACTGTGGCAACACTTACCATAGAAATTTATGAGATTGTGTGCTGGATTTCACAGGCAGCATGTGTTGGCAAGGGGAGATGGCTCAATGGAGTGACTTAAGGATCCAAGGTGATGAAGACTTTTTTGATATGTGCTTCCATGATCTCAGAAACCAAGGGGAGGAGAGGGGAGATTACACAACATAGGGGCTCTTAAAGTAATGCACTTCCCTCCTACTCACCATTCCATTGGCCAAAACAAGTCACATGTCCATACTTCAAAAAGGGGAAGGAAATACAGTCACCATGTAGACTGAAAACAGAGGGCCAGAAAGATTTGGTGAATGATAATGAGATTGATCTTCCATAGCACTCGTAATGCTATCTATGGAATAAATTCTCAGTAAATAAGTGCTTGTTGAATTAATACTGGTAAATTTAGGAATGAATTAGAGCCCTTAGTTAGACAAAATCTTCTCTATTTGATAAGTTTGCAAAACCAAACATAGTTTCCCTTTGATGGGTGGGTGGAAAATTATCATTACTTTTAGTAGCTTGTGAAATGTTGTGACTGTTTCACAGACATCACATTTTAATGAGGGGAGGGTACCCATCATCTGGCCTCATCCAGCCCCCCTCCCCCTTCTTTCCCCAATGTGGCTATTCAGTCTCTGCTTTAGCATCTCTGTTGATTAAATAGATGAAAAGTGTGGCAAGAGTTTCTTCCTGAAATAATTAGATTTTAGTAGAGTCTCTTCTGCAGGTTTGTGATCTACAAATTTATCGTCCTCTGTTTTACTTTGAGTGCCTTGAATTTTGGCTCTGCTCATAAATCTTGTTGTGGTGCTAACACCTGGTAGCACAAAGGACATTATTTGGAAAATAAAAAAAAATTGATGCCTCCTACTCCAACCTGTAGGTGAACTGTTGCTTTAATGCGATTGTTCTGTTTTATGCCTGGGCTTTGTCCCACCTTGGTGAGTACTGAGACATAATATTGCAATTTAGTCAGGAGAGCACCAGGTGGTACATAATGTCATCACTGAAGATGCCGTTACTATGGCATCCAGAACCCTGTTCCAGCTCTCGCTTTCACCATCTTTCTCTGTTTTCACAGAGGGACAGAAGCTGCTGCAAACGAGATTTTAATATTTTAAGCACAGCTAGAAGGTTTTGTTCTTTATCAGGATAGATGTTCTTTTCCATCGTTCTTTTTTGTCAAGCAGTCTCACTGTGCATAATCCACAGCTTCCTTTGGCATGAAGAGATTCATTACCGGATAGAATATTTTAAAGTATTACCATTGTCATCTCACAGTTGAACCAGAGAAAAGAACGAACCTCTGGGAAACATATTAATGAATGAAAAGTTGACAACCTTCTAGACACGTCAGAGTCTCCCTGGTAAATGAAATGTTTGTTCTTGTTTCTAAGAATCTTAAAATATTTGGATTGTTTACTTGGTTTTCTAGACACTGAAGGATGATTTTCTGCATGGAAAATCTTTAAGAAGAACTTTGGACACAACAAAGCTTTATGATGTTAATATTGCTCTTTATTAATTCTAGCAAACTTTATACTGATCGCTCAATGATAATGCATGATATTCTGATACGGCCTTTGAGAAAGGGGAAACAGAATCTGAATCTCACAACCCACATTTCCCAAAGTCTTTTCTGGAGGATGTTAGTGAAAGTTATACAATAAACAATTTCACTGACAAATGCTGGATTAAAGCAAATTAAGTAGGTTTTCCTGCTACAAGAACTCATAGGAGCTTTTGTATACTAATGTAAAATGTGATTTTCTAAGAGTTGGCTAATAAGGGCGGCGCTTGTAGCTCAGTGGGTAGGGAGCCAGCCACATACACTGAGGCTGGCAGGTTCGAACCCAGCCTGGGCCAGCTAAAATCAACAATGACAACTACAAAAAAAAAAAAAAAAGCTGGGCATTGTGGTAGGTGCCTGTAGTCCCAGCAACTTGGAAGGCTGAGGCAAAGAGAGTGACTTAAGCCCAAGCGTTTGAGGTTGCTGTGAGCTGTGATTCTACAGCACTCTACTGAGGGTGACATAATGAGACTTTGCCTCCAAAAAAAAAAGTTGGCTAATGTATGCAATGTTTTCATTCTTATTTCACCATTGAACTCCCCTCATCCCCCTTTCTAAAAGAGTATCGTAGTGGCCTTAAAGTCCCCCAAGTAGACTTTGGGAAGACTTGCCCTAAATTCATCCTTTGAATATATTTTTGACTGTCATAAGTTCTACCTATGCAAAGCATTTCTCACTTAACTAAGCAATATGTATATGGTCAGATGAAGACATAGTTACTGTAAATAGCAACAGATTATATAGCTCAGACTCATGGTCAAACATGCTATGGCTTAATCTTGTGTGACAGATCACTGAAAGGACCCACCCACCTAGCTGTGGTTGCTGTGAGATTATCAGAAACGTGGGCCTCTTATGATGTGAGGGCGATTTCCAGGGTGCTGACCAGCTGTGTGCATAACGCCGTGTTGGGCACGCTCATATTCTCATTGGAACGGGTAGACTTACATGTGTAAAAAGTGACAGGCCAACACAATTCAGTATTCAGTGGAGTTCTAAATGTGTTGTACAGACAACAGTCTGGAAAGAATTTGGAGGAGGGAGAGGTTAGTGGATTGGTTAGAAGCCTTTAGTAGTAAGTGAAACTTGGACTTGCTTTGAAGAATACCTTGATTTCAAGAGGCTGAACTGGACTATGAACTCAGTATTTCTCTCTCCTCTCCCCTCAAATTCACAATTACCTTGTGATACTTTGAGATATAATAGATTGAATTATGGAATATGGCTAAAAATAATCCAAATATTTCTATACTGCCAAGGAAATTATCTCGTAACCAAACAAAATATTTGCTCAATCTAAAAAGGAGCATGTATTCCCATTCCTGAAAAGAATAGGGGAATAGGCAGAAAAGTACTCAGGGTAAGGGAAGAACTTGCTTATTTGATGATTTATTTATTTATTTATTTATTTATTTATTTATTTATTTATTTATTTGAGACGGAGCCTCAAGCTATCCCCCTGGGTAGAGTGCCATGGCATCACAGCTCATAGCAACCTCCAACTCCTGGGCTCAAGCGAGTCTCCTGCCTC
>CAUYQV010035367.1:0-57543 GCA_963574575.1 Galagoides demidoff | reverse complement strand
CTGTGGTCCCAGCTACTTGGGAGGTGGAGGCAGGAGACTCGCTTGAGCCCAGGAGTTGGAGGTTGCTATGAGCTGTGATGCCATGGCACTCTACCCAGGGGGATAGCTTGAGGCTCCATCTCAAAAAAAAAAAAAAAAATTCCCCCAGAGCCTTTACTCTTGGTCTTTCTTTGTCTTGGACCTTGCAACTTTAGGAGATCTTGGTCAGCTATTTTGTAGAATGTCTCTCAACTTGGGTTGGTCTGATGTTTTCTCTTGATTAGACTGAGGTTATGAATTTTTTTGAAAGGAGACCAGAGCAGTGAGGTCATATCACATCGGGAAGTATGTGATCTTAGTATGGCTTATCACTGGGTCTTCTGATGTTTACCCCATGATTATGGTGGTGTGTCCCAAGTTTCTTCATTATGAAGTTATTGTAGTTTCATTTCCACGGTCTAATTGTTAGAAGCCAGTCACTAAGTCCATACTCAGTGGGAGGGAAATTAAACTCTACCTCCTGGAGGTAGAAGTGTGGAACAGTTTGTGAACAAATGTTAAAATCATTCCAGCAACAAATTAATATTTAGAGGAGAAAAACATTGGGACTATGCAAATATCTTATTTTTCTTTAATGTTTTCTCACTAATTTTAGCATCTATCAGTGGATCTGACCTGCAGCAATTGTTAATATCTTAGTGTTCTAATGGCGATCTTTTATTTTAAGAGAGGCCTTTTAAAATTATGGCGTTAACTTTATTTGTGTATTAATTTGTTCTTTTCACTGAATTAGTAAAGCTTTAGAGGCTGCTGTTTGTAGGTTGTCTGTATCCTTTAGGTTCTCAATGAAACATTGTTCTATTGAGCTGAATTGAGTCATTTATATCAAATGATGCCTAAGGATGGCATCCAGCATGACAGCTGGGCAGTGGTTCACATGGTGTGGTCTGTGTACCAGCAGCATCTGTATCCCCTGGAAACTTACTGTAAATGCAAATTATCAAGCCCCATTTCAGACCTCTTGAATCAGAAACTCTAGGGATGGGGCCCAGTAACCTATGTTGTTACAAGTCCTCCAGAGGAATCTATGCCCACTGAAGTTTGAGAAGCATTGAGGTAGGGGATTCTTTATAGGGACACACATCCCATTGAAACCATTACCTTTTCTTTAGTCCTGAATGGCTATTCTATGAAGGAATGAATGAACTGACTGATGTTAATGAATGAACTGACTGATGTTTTAAATCAACTTAATCCACATGTATGGAGTGTCTACTCTATTGGTATTATGCCCTGAAGAGGTCATCCTGATCTTGAAAATTTCACAGTCTAGTGCATAAAACAGATGTGAAAACATGTAATTGAATTAAAGATTAAATTTCTAATAGGTATATGGTCAAAATTCTATGGGAAATATGATCATAATACCTATCATTCTTGAGACTGTATCATATACCAGCTAGTTTTGTGTGTATTATATTAATTAATCTCACAAAATCTAACAAGCAAGATACCAACCCCAGTTTATAGGTATTAAAACTGAATCTATGAGACATGAGGCAATTAATTACTAAGCATGGAAGTGTCAGGAATGGGGCTTGAATCCTGGTTCTACTGACTCCCCAAATCTCTCTTCTCATTGCCAATCTTCTCCTGTCCAGGAAGTGACTAATTCTCTTCAGAGTAGAGGGGTAGGGATGAAGTTTGTGAAAAGAAAGTGGAATAAATGGTAGTTTTTCAGGTGGAAAAATGGTCAAGTTATTCCAGGCAGGAGGTATCTCCTCAGAGAAAGGCTTGGAGTCATAAAAATTCTGAGCTTGTTGCTGTAGGTGGGAATCACAATGAAGCTACCATAAGAGCTCATGGATGTGAGGGAAAGAAGGGCTGGAGAGAAATTGAAGGTGGCTGTGCCAGAGGAGAAGCACAACTCTGATGACTTGGGATGCCTCCAGGTCCTTCCTTGTTGGCTGGGGACAGCCAGAATACTGTGGATTGACAATCTATGGGAACAAGAACAAAAGTGACATATGTGTCTCCCTAGAGGGAAGGTCTAGAAGGGTGGTTAATGCCCCGTAACATCATAGGCTTTGGCATTATAATATGGGCTGGGCTCAGAGGCAACTCTTCCATGTTCTGTGCAATGTTAGTCATTGCTCTGTATTAGCCCTGTTTTTCAAAGTCTGTAAAGCAGACAACAGTAATCACCACATTTATTGAGCACTTACCCTGTATTAGGGATCTTCCTAAGTACTTCACATGAACTCACCCATTGAATTGTCATAACAAACTTTTGGAATTAGTAATATTATTATTCCTATCCTACAGAGAAGAAACTGAACAAGGGGAAGATAAATCCAGAGAGCTGTTAAGCAGGGGAGATGGGATTCTGTCTGTCTCTGGAGTCGATTGCTCCATGTAAATTCCTGTCTGCCCTTGTAGACTTCTGTGAAGTTTAAGTTAGATACTCTACAAAAAATGCTCAGTGCAACGTGGCACCCCCAGTAAGCCTCCATGCATGGGAAAGGTGAGCAGTCATATTTCATGGGAATTCTGTGTGGATCTGTGGAGACTGAGGAGGTTGTGCTGGAGTATCAAACTTTATGCCAGCTCTGGTTTTTTGCTCAGGTCTCCTACATGTTTAGGGCTGTCACTGTCTCTTATCATCTCTGTTTGAAGTATCTTCACAGGTCCTACCCTCACTTATATGAGCTAGATCTAGGTAGACCTGGGGTCTGAAATCTGTGAAGAAAAGAAACATCATGAAATGACTCAAGTGAAGAGACCTCAGTCTAAGTCTTATTTTGTCCCTAAGCCTGCATGTCCCTAGGTAAGGGGCATCTGCTACTTGGATCTTAGTCTTTCTGATCATAGGATGAAAAGGTTGGATTTTATTATGTCTGAGTTTCCTTTTACCTCTTTGAAGAAGGAAGATAGTTAAGAACACTGGAAAACCCAGGGCACATTTTTCTTCCTGGGTATGGTCATCCTTCTTGCTGAGGATTCATCTTTCAGTTACCAGGCAGGTCTTTCTTCCTGGATTATGTGCCACATTACACTTAATTAATGTTTAGTAAACATTCCGGCAATTCTGCACCTCTCATCTATGGGACCTGCACTATTATCAACACTGACATGTCTTATTAATTTGGACTCAAAAGGTTCAAAATTAGGGTGAACTTACAATGTAATAGTGCTGAATTTTACAATTATATTGTTTCTGAAGACCAACCAAACTTATGAATCAAGAATCAAGTGAACCAACTTAAGATGATCCAATCCCATGGTTTTTTCCTATTAAACAAAATACTAGAATCCACTTTAAACTTTTGGTTGAAAAAGAGGGAGGAAATAATGGGATCAACTCACTGAATTTAGTAAACATGCTATTTGTTATTTAAAGCAGGTTTCCAAAGAACCTATCCAGGATGAGACTTCGTTACACTAGTCTGGTGTTCCTCTACATTCCTGGAAGAAATAATTGTGTATGTATTCTCAAGCCTCTGTAATTCCAGTTGTGCCTGAAGTAAAGAGCATTGGCAATTCCTGATATCAGGGGCAATCAGTGAACTCTGGAAGGGGCAAGACTATGGCCTTCTTATAGTGGCCTTTAGACTTCTTGAAGGTGTCAAATGGCCATCATTTTCCAAAGTCTATCACTGCCTTCACAGTTGGGGTGGCCCAGAAACCCCTCAGGGGGTGGGTGGTGGTAGGAGTGATTTTTACCCTATTTGTCCCTTCAATATCAGTCATTTCTGTATGTTCTTGACAGCAATGGATGTCATGCTGGGTAATCCTCCTCCTGTTGTGAAGGGACCTAAGCAAATACTAGAGAAGTATTCATGAAAGGTCCAAGGAGAAAAGGTAGTTAATGATGCCTTTTATCAGACCCACCCATACATGAGAAAACACACTTTGGAGAGAAAACATGTTTTTTGTTTGTTTGTTTTTTTCTGGGTATATCATGAGAATTTGTGTGTGTGTGGATGTGTGTAAGAGAGAGAGAGAAAGACTGCATATGTTTTAAAAGTTTTATTAATATAGTTTTATTGATAAATTAACTTCACTTTCAGAGCTTCCTTCATCTTGTCACAGAATCATAGGAGAATTAAAAAAAATTGGCCTCCTAGCTTTTCCTGTTGTCACTCTTGCAATAACTAATGTCCCCTTCCCTTAGGGCAAGTAAGCAGAGTAGTCTTTTTTTTATTATTATGTCATAAACACATAGATTATGAATACATTGATGCCTTTATGGGGTACAATGTGCTGATTTTATATACAATCAGGAATGCTTACATCAAACTAGTCAATATAGCCTTCACCTTATTTACTTATTGTGTTAAGACATTTATTTATATCTATACTTAATAGATTTGACATGTACCCCTTGCAAATAAACCATAGGAGTAGTCCCACTGTTTACCCTCCTTCCATCAAATCTCTTCCCCATCCCCCTCCTCTTCCCTCCATCATCTTGGGCTATTGTTGCGGTTTATCTTTCTTGTGAAAGTGTGAGTGGTTATAAATTGGTTTCATATTAGTACTGAGTACATTGGATACTTTTTATTCCATTCTTGACATACTTTACTAAGAAGAATATGTTCTAGCTCCATCCGTGTAAACATAAAAGAGGTAAAGTGTTAGCGTGGATATGGAAAGAAGAGAACACTTTTGCACTGCTGGTGGGAATGCAAGCTAATATGTTCCTTTTGGAAAGTAGTTTGGAGAACACTCAGGGATCTGAAAGTAGACCTGCTGTTTGACCCTGCAATTTATCTACTAGATATTTGCACCAGATAGTTCATTGCATCTCAATTCATAATTGCCAAGTTATGGAGGAACCCCAAGTGCCCATTGACCCATGAATGGATTAATAAATTGTGGTAGAATAGTCTTTTAAAGCATAAAGTAGATGCCATCATATCCTTCCTTAAAAATCTTCCCATGACATCCTACTGTACATAGAATAAAATCCAAATTGAGCCTCTCTATGGCCTTAGCAAGGCCCTGAAAGATGTTGCCCCTGAGTCGGATTCACTCATGCTCTGGCTCACTGTCCTTTCTGGTTTGGAAATATGTCATACCCCTCGTACCTGCTGGACCTGGTGCCTACATGCACCCTGCTTTCAGAAAGAGACCCCCATCAACTTATTCTGTTTCACTTTTCCTTATTCTATTGTTGACACAGCATTTCTCATTCTCTGAAGTTGCCCTGTTTGGTCATGTGCTCAATGTCTGCACGCCCTCACATAAACTTTACAGGTGAAGAATCTCCCACCTTAGTTGCCACTGCATTCCCAACTTGTGGAAGAGTGTGTGGACACCAATGGGGGCTCCTTATGCTTTTGAATGACTGAATTAGGGAATATATAACTTGGCTATCACCTCCATGTCCTGTGTTCTTCCTGGTACAGTTTTGCTTTTAGGAATCTAATAAAACTTTGGAGAAAGCTACCAGTGGGCTGCTCAAATAAGAGTGAGTGCTATGTGGGTCATGGAAATTTGGCTCAGAAGCCAGCTAACATAGGGAGAATCCAGCTAATGTAAGCATCTGGGACTCAGGGTGCTGCAATATAAAAAGGCATCCTCTTGACCTCAAGTTTGAGACTAGGGTGTCGAAGAGCTCCAAACTGAATAATTGCCATGAACATGGGGGCTTCCCGAGGGCCTCCTTTAACAGAGAAGCCCTATAATTATATTTTTTACAGTACCATCTGCTCTATTCTGACACTTTTGTTTCCACTGCACTGCCCTAGTTAAGGTTCACTTTATCTCTCTCTTAAAGGAGATCCTGGAGGATCTTTCTTAAAAGCAAGTGCAATGGTGAAAATCCCCCACTTGCCCCTCATTATAGAATATGGGGATCGTAGGGCAGGACTTTGGCACTTTCACAGATGTCACTCTCAGACGGGGGGTGAAAAGGTATTTGCTGCCTCTGTAATCAATGGATGGCTCTTTACAGCCATTCTCCCTGTAGATAGTGACCTTTTTTCATTCCTACCTGCCACAGGCAATTCACTGTATACTCACGTTCCCCTGCCTAGAGCCCCAGATTTACCTCTTCTCATCAACCATTCCGAAGTGGCAGAGAGGTGAGGGAGGTTTGGGGGAAGATGGCCAACTGTGGCCAGCTTTCAACAGAAGCTCCTGTCCAGAGGGACAGATAATGTCCAGAAAGAGCCCAATAAAGCTGAAGGTTGGGAGCTGAGATTAGAGAGAAGATTGATAACGGCATGCCATCCCTGCTGAGGCAAGCTGCGACTCCAAGGAAGCAAATTACAGGAACAAAACCCATGCCAAAGAGGATGAAAGTCTGTCCCCTCCCCAAAGAGAGTGGCTTGTTGTGTGATCTCTACAATTGTGCAGTGAACAGAAGACCTCTTGTCTTACTCCATGAGAGAGAGTTGCTGGAGGCTGGGACTCCTTCTCCAGAGAGACCCTGCTGTGAGCCTGGCATTCTCTTGCCCGGCATAAAGTTGAACAGTTATTTTCCTTGCCATTCTGAACTCCTAGTCCACCTTTTCCCCTTCCCCTGGTGGACTGGAAGCCCAACCCCCGCACAGACTGGAGTGTCCGTGGTTCCTTGCTAGGGCTGGGCATTCATGGGCCTCAGCAGTGCAGCTACACTGAAACTGGGACTCGAGTAGAAGTGGAGAGAGGCTCAGGGGGTAGGGTGATTGACCCGGCACAGCAAAAGTGTGTATCAGTGGTGGGGGGAGACACGGGAAGCCACATGGCAGGTGGAGGCTTGGAAACCTGTGCAGAGGCCTGGAAACCCATGCACAGGCACTTGCCATGCAGCAGCAGTGATAGTAGAACAATCCTGCCAGAGTCAAATTTTAGAAAAACACCTCCCCAATTCTGTGGACTGCCAGAAGGAGCCAGACCTTGCCCTGCAGGGGTACCAGAAGAGCAGTGCGGCTGGGGCAGAGGCATGATCTCTGAGGGAGATAAACATTTACTACATTGTTAACCCCCAGCTCGGAACAAACTCAGGTAGAACACTCCACAGTTTCCATTGAGCACTGGAAGGAGTCATGTTTTAGCTCCCCCTGCTGGCTAGTGGTAGAGTGTGGCAATGCCGAGGAGGCATTGACTGTTTTGACTCTGGCAGGTGCAAATTCCTGGTGCATTTGCTGATTTGAAGGAACTGGGCCACAACCCCGTGGGGTTACCTACCAGTCACTGGGCATGGGAGAGGTGCAAGGTGGGGAAGGAGGCACCAGTCCCCCTGGACTAACTCTTTTGCTGGGTGGGCCTTTCTGACTCCATGGAGCACCAGAAGGACTCACACTTGAGTTGCCAGTGGACCCCCACTGTCTAATTGCTGGAGTCCTTCTGGACTCTTCCACATGATCAGCGATGATGGTGACCAGGACAATTGGTTTGGAGCTCTTGACCTAGGCCAGCCACCTGGGGACCCTCAAAAGTTGAGCCCTGGTTGTGTTGCAGTGAGAGAGTCTGATTCTCCTCTTCCAGTTGTTGCCTATGGGGGGGGGGGGCAGGATGTCTTAGTTGCTTGTATTTCTCCCCAGCTGAGATTTCAGCCCAAAGCCACTGATTCACTGGGATTGGATAGAGATTAGCCCAGAGTCTCAGGCTATAGTACTGAACAGGACCTTTGTAAAGCTGTAAGGGAAAAGCCATAGTCACCAGTCCCAGCTCTTTGGTAAAAGGCTGGTTAATTATAACTCCTCAATCCAATTTCACCTTACCAGCTTTACTAGAGAAACTGAAAAATAATCATGGGGGCAGAATCTGCGGAAAAACTCTGACAACATGAATAATCAGAGTAGATGAGCTCCCCCAAGGAAAGACAAAGGAGACACAACAGAAGATGTCATTCATAAACAAATGACTGAAATGTCACAAATAGAGTTCAGAATATGGATAAGATAAATAAGATTAGTAGAATGGAAGTAAAGTTGGAATTAGAAATTCAAGCAGTAATTTAAAAGTTGTGTAAAGAAATTAATGAATATAAAGACAAAATCTTCAAGGATTTAGACACAATTAGGCAAGAAATTGCAGTCCTCAAAGAACTGAGAAATACAGTAGAATCCTTCAGTAACATAATGGGGCAGACAGAAGAAAGGATCTCTGACACTGAAGACAAAACTTTTAAATGCTCCCAAACACTCAAAGAGACAGAGAAGAGGAGAGCAAAAACAGATTATTCCCTGAGAGAGCTGTGAGACCACTCAAAAAGAGCAAACATTTGCCTTATGGGAATTCCTGAAGGAGAAGGAATTCCTAACAGTACAGATGCTCTACTCTAAGAGACTATGGAGGAGACTTTCCTAAGCATTGCAAGAGATACAGAATTCAGATAGAAGACAGTTTCAGAACCCTAGCAAGACTCAGTTCAAATAAGCATCTCCTAGACACATTGTGATTAACTTTGCCAAAGTTAATATGAAGGAGAAAATTCTGCAAGCAGCTAGACATAAGAAAAGCATTACCTACAAAGAGAAATATTAGAGTGACTACAGATCTCTCAGCTGAAACCTTTCAAGCCAGAAGAGGATGGTCATTGACATTCAATCTCCTAAAACAAAACAGCTTTCAGCCCAGGGTCCTGTATCCAGCTAAACTGAGTTACATTTGTAAGGGAGAAATCAAATACTTTAATGACTTACACACGTTGAAGAAATTTGCCCTCACTAAACCATCTCTCCAGGATATTCTCAGGCCCGTCCTCCACAATGACCAGCACAATGCTCTACCACCAAAGTAATCTCACTCAGAAATTTGTGAACAAAACCCAACTTCCACAGTGGTGAAATTATTTAAAATGTCCACTGGACATTTGTAAAGTAAGACCCACAAAACACTACAAGGCTTATCAATTCTCTCAATTAATGTAAATGGGATAAATTGTTCTCTAAAGGGGCATAGGTTGGCTGACTGGATACATAAACTCAGACCAGATATCTGCTGCATAGAAGAATCCCATCTTACCTTAAAGAATAAAAATAGACTCGGGGTGAAGAGATGGACATCTATAATTCAGGCAAATGGAAATCAGAAAAAAGCAGGGGTTGCAATTTTATTTGCAGATACAATAGGCTTTAAACCAACAAAGGTAAGGAAAGATAAGGATGGTCACTTCATATTTGTCAAGGGAAACACTCAACATGAAGAGATTTTAATTATTAACATTTATGTGCAGAACCAGAATGCTTCTCAATTTATAACCAGAATGTTTATTGCAGCCCAATTCCTAATTCCCAAGTCATGGAAGAAGCCCAAGTGCTCATCAATCTATGAATGGATTAACAAATTGTGGTATATGTATACCATGGAAATTATACAGCCTTAAAAAAGATGGAGACTTTACCTCTTTTATGTTTACATGGATGGAGTTGGAACATTCTTCTTAGAAAAGTATCTCAAGAATGGGAGAAAAAGTATCCAATGTACTCAGTACTGTTATGAAACCAATATATAGTCACCGACACTTTCATATAAAAGATAAAACACAATTATAGCCCAGGATGAAGGAGGGAAGGGGGGAAGCTTGGGTGGATGGAAGGTAATCAGTGGGACCTCACCTATGGTGCATATTTCAAGGGTACATGTCAGATATATCAAGAGTAGAGTATAAATGTCTTAACACAGTAATTAAGTGAAGCAAAGGCTATGTTAACCAGTTTGATGTAAGCATTCCAAATTGTATATAAAATCAGCACATGGTACCCCATGAAAGCAAAACAAAACAAAGTGGCAGAGAAGAAAGTTTCACCATTATTCAACCTAAAGATCTTGCCAGACAAAGGACAGCAGAGAGAAGACTGGTGCCAGTCTAATCTAGAGTTTCCTAGGAAATGTTTACAAACTCATGAAACCTTCAGAAATCATAGTGTAAAAACTCAATGTCCTTGCCCAAGAAGCACCCTTAGGAAAAAAAAAAAGGACTTACATAAGCTGCCCCAATAACATGTGGTGAGATTATAAGGATAGACAAATGAAGCAAGGCTACAATGTGATTTTAGATCTTAATGTTAAGACTTTTCTTCCTGAGTTCTTATTAGATAATGTTTTCTTTTTAAACTCTGCATTTTGTGAAATATATTATTTATCTATGAGCACAATGCCCATCAAGCTAAAAAGTTTCTGCACAGTTTAGGGTACCAAAACTAAAGCAAAAAGACAGCCTTCAGAATGAAAAGATATATTTGCATGCTATAAATGACAAAGGGCTGATAACTAGAATCTACAGAGAATTCAAATTAATCAAGAAAAGAGCAAACAACCCTATTTCTTTGTGGAGATTTTAACAGAAATGTCTCTGAAGATGATAGACCAATGGTCAACAAACACATGAAAAATGTTCACCATCCCTAATCATCAGGGTAATGCAAATCAAAACCACCCTGAGATATTACCTAACTCCAGGGAGAATAACCCACATCATAAAATCCCAAATCTGCAGATGCTGGTGTGAATGTAGAGAGAAGGGAACACTTCTGCATGGCTGGTTGGATTGTAAACTAATACAACATCTATGGAAAGAGTATGGAGAATTTTCAAAGAACTAAAAGTGGACCTTCCATTTGATTCTACAATCCCATTACTAGGTATCTACCCAGAAGAACAAAGATCATTTCACAACAAGGACGTTTGTACTAGAATGTTTATTGCAGCTCAATTTCCAATTGCCAAGATGTAGAAACAACACAAATGTCCATCAACCCATGAACAGATTAAGAAACTGTTGTGTATGTATACCACAGAAAACTGTTAAGCCATGAGAAAAGGCAGAGACTTTATATCTTTTGTGTTTACCTGGATGGAGTTGAAACACACTTTTCCTAGTAAAGTAACACAAGAATGGAAAAATATATCCAATATGCTCAATACTAATATAAAATCACTATATAAACAACTACATGCCCACACGAAAGAAAAACACAAGTATAGTCTAGGAAGCGGGAAGTGGCAGGAGGAGGGAGAGTGACTGGCAGGATCTCACCTAACACACACAATGTGGGTGTTCAGCATACCTCCTGGGTGAAGGGCTTAACTACAACTTGAACTTGACCTTATAAATGAAAGTAATGTAACCTTAACATTTGTACTTTCATATTAATGTGAAATTAAAAAAAAATCTTCCAGATAAATCCAGGACCACAGCTACTTCTTAGACCCATGGATGTGTTTCCTCCTATAAGCATGACTAGACAAGAGTAAAACTCAAGTTACTTAAATACTACATGTCTCTAGAAAGGAATTTCCAAAACAATGACACATTTTCCAAGATAATAATGTCATAGATAATGACATAGAAAAATTATATTAGTGCACTGTTAAGTTACATTTACTATAACAGAAGCTCCATGGAAAGAGGGACTTTGTCTTGTTTACTTCTGTATTTTCAGCATTTAAAACAAGACCTAGCACATAGTAGAAACTCAGAATACCTACTTTTAAATGAAATATTGCCTTACACTAATTTAAGCATGTTTCTTTACAGGACTTCCCAGTCTCTTATTATGCAAATATATAATAGCATGGTATACTATTATGAAGCTCTAAGAGCTGGTGATGGCATGTCTTATTTCTCAAATTTACTTGACCTGTGTCATCCCTGGATATATCTATTCACATCTCCTGGAACAGTATTCCATAAAAGACAGTTTTGGGAAAGGCACAATGGCTAATGCCTGTGATCACAACACTTTAGGAGTCTGTGGAGGGAAAATTGCTTGAGGTCAGGATTTCAAGACCAGTATGAGCAACATAAGAATACCCCATCTGCATGGAAAGTAAAAACATTAGCCAGCTGTGGTGGCATGCATCAGTAGCTGCAGTCACCCAGGAGGCTGAGCCTGGAGGCCTGCTTGACCCCAAGAGTTAGAGGTTACAGTGAGCTACGGTCAGCCTACTGCATTCTAGCCTTGGTGTCTCTTAAATATAAGGCAAGAAAGAGTGCAGGTGGAATGTTTGGCTTGAAAAAGTTAAAACTACAACTTAAATTCAGTTACAACTTTTTGATAACTTACCTTCTTTACTCTTTTCAATACAGGAAAGGTGAAAAAGAGGATGGAGAGAAGAGATGCAGGGATGGGGAGAGAGAGGAAAAGAAAGAGCGAGAGAGAGAGGTAGAGATATGACCACCTGAAATGGAAAAAGTGGCAGTCTCTGGGCTGCAGGAAACAGTTCAGGCTACACCAGGTCTGGCTGGCAGATGATTAATTAGCAGCTGGATTCTTCTCATGGACCCTAATGATGGTAACTGTTTCTACAGAGTGGCTGTCTCTTGCAAAGCTTTCCTTAAAATCTAACCTGTTTAACTGGCTGTGACCAGGACAGGGGACACTGATGGTTGGATCTGTTCCCTCTTTTCAGTGTGGGTTCACTAGCCATCTTTTGTATCCTGGGACACACATTAATAGATGGTTTGGATTCATTACTGCAGAGGATGTTAGGTACAGAGGTTGAATGAGTAAGACTACAGATTTTGGAGATAAGCAGTTGGGTTGATGGTCAGTATCCTGTGTGGTCTTGGCCCTATTACTTAACTTCTCTGTGTTTCAGTCTCCTCCTTTAAAAGATGGGGATGATCGATTTATTTCATAAGATTCTGAGTGTCAAAAACAATAATACATATGCACTTATTACAGCACCTTGCATAAAGGAAGTGCTCAAATGTTAATTACTGGTATCATTAGTAATAGTAACAAAGATGATATCCAGGTGCTCTGCCAATTCTTAACTTATATTTCAATTTTAAAACATCCATTTCTGCAAACTCTGTGCATAGCATTATGCAAGAAGATTCCATATTTCTTCTAATTCAAAGGACATATTACAAAATCTACTTGTTTAGATGAGCTTGGTGCATGGTTTTGAAGGTGGTTTTGCTGTTGGAGAAAGTGGACTGCTTGCAAATAGGAACTTCCCCCTTGCCTCTCATTGTTGGTTCCTCTGCCTAAAGAAAATAAAATGAGCAATGCCTAACCTGGAGAGAAAAGAGAAGAACAATTTAGACTCTCACATCTCAAGCTAGTTGCTTAATATCCCATCTCAACTTCACTTTTTTACCTTCTTTGCATCTTGTTCAATATGTTCCAAAGCCAAAATCCTATAGTGACAATCCTCCAGGCTCTGTTCTGCCATCTGAATAATATGAAGCCTGGCAGGAAAGAATAAGCCCTTTCCACTTCTCTTTCTTTAATGCAAGGTGGGAGAAAGTGTCTCTCACCTGCTATGTACACGCCTGGCTCCTAGGTTGTGATTACACCTGCCAACTGGCCTCCCTCTACCCTGATGACTCAGCCCACCCACCTGGAGGGATGTTTTCAACTTGAGACTCTATAAAGAAAATAAAAACATTGATGACTGATTAGGTACCAGGGCTGAATTATGCAATATTTAATTTGCAAAGCAGTTTAGGCCCAGTTGTATATTTATCCTACAAATGTTACACGTCAAGTGCCTAGAGCAATGCCTGGCATATGGTAGGAACGCTGTTAAGTATTTTGGGAGTGAATAAATGTTAAAACTTAATTTTGTTACCATTTCAAAAGAGGAAACCAAACAAACAATGCTCCCCACCCAGATAACTGCAACTACCTCCATATGACTAATACAGGAGTAAGGTTAGAAAAGTCAAACTAAACAGAAATCATAGAAGCAAAGTGCTGCCATTTCACTATTTTCTCTTCATCCCATCTCCCCAAAGGTAATCACTGAAAACAGTTTATTCAGTGATTCTTTCCTCAAAGCAATCATTCATATAAGAGATTATATGAAGGCACAGGGCCATATTATTTATATAATGGAATAACATATACGAAAGCAGAGATTCTCAAGGTGAAGTCTGCTGACAGCACACATGAAGCCAGCTGCCTCAGAAACACTCAGTTTGTTAACAGTACAGACTGCAATAGACTTTCTGAGTCTGTTGGTCTAGACAGGCCCAGGAATCTGCATTGCATCAAGCATCTCAAATGAATATAACTCTTAAGTTGAAGAATGTGTCTCATTAAGTATCTACTGAAGGTTAAGGTGGTTTATGTTTCAGCACCAATCCCTCCTCATTAAGTAACTGATGAGACCCTTAGCCAATTGTGGGTGAAGCAACATACTTCTGCTGTGTGCAACCCCAACTTGCTTCCATCTTACGTAGTTCTCTTAGACACCCTTCCTGTTCCATATCTTCTACCAAATTAGCTGGATTTGTTGCTTCATTGTAGCAGACATGGCTGTGAACTGTGGACAAGTCTCTGTGAACAATTTCTCCCTTCAACTGCTTCACTTATGTCCACTTTCAAGTTTCTAGTCGTGGCTGTGGATATCCCCATTCTGGATTGTTCTGCTGTGCAGATGCATGCACTGTTGGAATTTCAAGTACAGCTTTCTTCTGCAGGGATCCCTGTCTGTGAAATATCTGCTGATATGACCATGGCTCTGTCTCTGCCTAACCAGATCTTCCTTTTCCTCTTGATCAGAGGGACCTGATCCACCCTGAGTGTGGGCCAGCTTCTCTCTTTTTGATTCTCTGCACTGTGGGTAACGGAGCTCTTATAAGTCATCTTGGAGTTTTAGGCAGAAGAAGCTAACTGATAGGTGTGATATCTGAAGAATTCTTCCCTATTCTATAGGTGCCACAGGCTCCAAGTGTTGTGCTATTAAATACGGTCACAAAGGCACGAGCGCAGGCTTTTTGTCCTCTGCCCAGGTCTCTTGTTGGCCTTCCTGGACATCAGGTAATAAGCAGGTGGGAGGGTGAAAGAGATGACTCTGCCAGCTCAGGCTCAGAAGACACCTGCCATTTTCATATACAGTATAGCATAAAAGAGGGTGGAACTGGATACTGAAGTTCCCAGCAGGCACGAATCCACCACTGGGATATGCATGAGCAGAGAAAAGTGCTCTTTCCTCCAGGGAGACTTTGGGCAGAAGAGTAACATAAGCTGCCTTGTGCTAGAAGAGGACCGCTCTGATCCCTGTGCTGGGCATTGACTGTGGGAGAGCCCAAGGAAGCTGGAGAGGGCATTTGGGGGACAGTATTAGGGTAAAACTGAGGCTAGAGATGACAGTGGCTGGCACCAGTGTGGCAGCGGCAGGGGAGTGAGAAATTGTTGAAGACAGTCCAGACACTGCCAGACACCCTGAGGCACACAGCTGCCTGAAACTCCCAGGCCACCGAATTCACCCAATTCACGTCTCTATTTCACCTCAAAGGCACTTAATTACAAGATCTCCTGAGACTTTCCTCTAACAAGTTGAACAACATTTGGATGAGAGCAAAACATCTGGTACCCACAAGTTCCCCAGTGGTTCAGATCATTTGAATTCACAATTTGTGGCTCTTGAACTATATCAGTGCAGGCGTGTGGCATGGAACGAGCACTTTTTCCTGGACATGTGTGTCCCAGCGGGGAAGAACTGTGCTGGGGTTTCCATCCTGGTCTTGCCCCTGGCCTGAGGATCACCCTGTTCAGCTGCTTCTCTGACCCCAGACTCCTGTTATAAAACCAGGGGCATGGAGGTGCTTTCTGAGGTTCCTTTCACATGTGGCAGGTGGAAGTTCTTAATTGGCTGATGGACAGGCTTCTTAGTAGGGATTCCTCCAAGGACTTGGACTGGGGCAGCTGTTTTGTTTTCTCTTTTTTATTTACTTAAATTCTGATTTGTAATGTGAGACCAACCTCCCTGAGAATCTGCATGTCAAGTTCAAGAGACAGCAAGTGCACTTTAAATGGGTGTCACTCTGGAATGTTTCATGTTGCACTTTCTCAGGGAATAGTCAATCCAGTTCCACTTGGACCCTCACGACAGTAAATCCCCTGGGCTGGAGAAAGCATCTTCCTTGTATTTTTCTTCTATTCAGACCCTGGAGGACTCAGGGGACCTGTGAGCCTGTCTTGAGGCATGCCCATTTGCACCACTGGTTTCTTCTTGGATGTGATCGGAAATAATCTCTAATAGCTCTGGTTGGACCCTTTCCAGTTTCTGCACAGCACTCTGCCATTGCAGGGTGAGTATCCTGCAGCTTTGAGTGATGCTGAGTGTCTCCTGCAGGTGTATGTGGAACTGGTGAGATGAGTTGGTCAGAGGGTAAATATTAAGGAGGTTTTCCTTCTTGGGAGGGTTTCTTCCTGGCCATTTAAAAGAAAAAGCTGTGGTGTTGCTTGCACCAGAAAGCATCTCTGTAAATGTAGTTTGCAAATGTGAAGGTCACATCCTCCAGGGAGCAGTCCCTAGCTGATGAGGTCTCCTTTAGCTAAATCAAGGCCCATGTCTCTTAAATACTTCCAGGATGTGTTTACAGTGGCAGTCTAGCCCATGCTGATTGAGTACTCAGAGGGCCAGGAAATTTTGGTGAATCAGGCTTCACAACACCTCTCTTTGGTGGTTCAATGGTCAGGCCTCCCCAGAGTTCACAGGCTGCCCTTGCCACCCACACTCAAAATCTGCTTACAACCCTTAAGAATGTTTAATCAGTAGTTATGTGAACAACACTTTGTTTGCGTTACCTCACTTAACCACCCCTGTGAGGCAGGTGTTGTTTTTCCACTTATACATGAGGACACAAGGATTTGGAGAGGTAACTAATGGCAGAGCTTGGTTTGTCTGAGACTCAGAGCCTCAGCTCTTCTCCTCTTTGTTACCCTGACAGTTGCATAACACCTCACCAAAGGCAACCACCCACCTCCTGTGCCTCAGAGGCTCATACTGCAGAGCTGGGGCCTATGGACCATAGTAAAGAAGGGAGTTGTGGCAGCCAGTCATCAGGAAGTGTTCAAGGAATGTCAAACCAAGTTTGAAGTTTGGAGTCAATGAAATTCTGTTTTCAGATATGCTTGCCTAATACTGGAATGTTTTTCTTATAATTAAAACATTTTCCCTTTATCTGTTCTAATTTTGCTTAGAAGTCTGTTTTATTTCTAATTTTGTGTATTACATTTGCTGTGTCATCTCATTTATTTGAGTGTAAACAAGCCAATGATTTACCTATTTTATTATTATTTTTCCCTAGAGAAATAGCTCTTGGACTTATTTGATAATTCAATTCCTAGTCTATTTTCTAATTTTTTACTTTCTATTTTTATTTTATTTATTAACTAATTATTTCTTTTTTCTTTTAGAATTATTTTATTTTAAATTTCTTTCATTTAGTACTTATTTCATTCAATTTCATTCTTGTTTAATAATATAAGTTTTATCAACTCTGAGTCTTTTAAAATGTACTTTTTTGGCTATATTGTATTGGTGTCAATAGAGATTCTACTCTTCTGTATTCATTGAATAATTTGCATTTATGGAGGGCCTACTCTATGCCAGATATTGTGCCAGAGGTTGCACATGTAGCAGCTGGAAATCCTTGCCTTCAGGGAGTTAATTCAGATGAGGAAAAGAAAATGGGTAAGTCAATGAAATAATATCCGACAATGATGGGGCTATGAAGAAAGTAAGGCAGAAGAGGAAGGGTAATTGAAAAGGAGGTGGTCCAGAAAAGGAGTGGTGGAAAGGCCTCTGATAGTCTGACAGTTCAACAGAGATCTGGAAGAAGTGCGGCATCCACATGAGGAGGGAGATGCAGCCCAGGCAGAGGAGACAGCAGATATAAATGATCTGGTGCAGGGACCTACCTGGTATGTTCTAAGACGCCCAGTGACAGTGCCACTGGAGCAGGGAAGGTTTTGGGGGAAGCAGTAGGAGTCTAGAGAGGTGTACAGGAGCCAGGTTATGTTTACATCACAGGGAGCATTATAGGCCATGGCAAGGATTTTGTCTTTTATTATAAATGTGCTAGGAAGATATTAGAGAGTTTTGAGCACGGAGATGAAGTGATCCAACGTATGGTTATTGATTAACTGATTGATAATCAGCTTTGTTGATCTGTAAAATTAACCTATCTTACGTGTGTAATGTGATGAATTTGACGAAAATATGTAGTTGTGTAAATACCAGCATAAGCAATATACACTCATAGAACATTTGCAATGCCTCACAAAGTTTCCTAATGCCCTTTTACAGTTAATCCTCGTTCCCACCCACACGCTCAGGCAACCACAGATCTTCTTCCTCATTTTTTTTAAGACAGATTCTCAAGCTGTCACCCTGGATAGAGTGCCATGGTGTCCCAGCTCACAGCAATCTCAAACTCCTGGGCTTAAGCAATTCTCTTGCCTCAGCTTCTCAAGTAGCTGGCACTACAGGTGCCTGCCACAAGACCTGGCTTTTTTTTTTTTTTTTTTTTTTTTTAGCAGGTCTGGGTTGGGTTGGAATCTGCCAGCCCTGGTGTGAGTGGCTGGCGGCCTAACCACTGAACTATGGGTGCCAAACCTGTATACTAATTTTTAAAGAAACTGTAAACTGTTTTTCAAAGTGTCTTTATCTTTTTGCATTCTTACTAGAAATGTGAGAATTCTAGTTGTCAACAGCTAACACTCAGTATGTTTAAGCGTTAGGACTCCTAACACATACTATGTCTTTCTAATTTTAGTCAAGTTGACTGATTATGTTGGGATCTTTAACTTTGATTTCCCCGATGATTATGTTGAACATGTTTTAGGTATTCACCACGCCCATATCTTCTATAGTAACGCCTCTATTCAAATATTTTGTCCATTATTTTATGTTTTTTTTTTTGCTTTCTTATTAAGTTTTGAGAGGTTTTAAAATATATCCTGAGGTTTTTATCAAAATAAGTCGTTTGCAATTTGCAAATATTTTATCTTAGTCTGTGAATTATCCTTTTATTTATTGTCTTTGTAATAATGCCTCTTAAAAAAACAAAAGTTTTTAAATTTTTAATGTTGATGAAATATAATGTGTTCTTTCTTTCTTTTTTCTGTTGTTTTGTGCTTTTGATGTCCAGAGAAATATTTGCCAATCCCAAGGTCACAAAGATTTTCCACTATGTTTTCTTCTAAAAGTTTTATAGTTTTAGCCTTTACATTTATGTCTGTGATTCATTTCATGCCTTGTGTCTGTGTTTGGCATGAAGCAAGTGTTGAGTTTCTTTTTTTTCTTTCTTTTTGCATAGAAACATCTGATTGTTCCACCAGTTATAGAGTGTTATTCTTCATTAAATTACCTTGCTATCTATCAAAAGTCAATTGAAAAAATATATACATATGTGTGTGTGTTCTATTTCTGGCTGCTCTATTCTATTCTATTGGTCTGCATGTCTATTCTTATGCCATTTCAACAATAACCTGATTATCGTAATCTTACAATAAGTCTTAAGATTAGGTAGTACAACTTCTACCTTGTTATTTTTCAAAATTATTTTGACTAATTTTGTTTCTTTGCATTTTCACGTGGATTTTAGAATCAGCATGCATAAAATTAGTTCAGTGGTTAAGGGCACTGGCCATATGCACCTGGGGTGGCAGGTTTGAACCTGACCCGGACCTGCTAAACAACAATGACAACTGCAATAAAAAATAGCCAGGTGTTGCAGTGGGTGCCTATAGTCCCAGCTACTTGGGAGGCTGAGGCAAGAGAATCACTTCAGCCCAAGAGTTTGAGGTTGCTGTGAGCTGTGATGCCGTGGTACTCTATTGAGGGTGACGTATTGAAACTATCTCCAAAAAATTATAAAAGAAATAAAAACAAAACTATTGAGATTTTGATTGAGACTGTTTTGAGTCTATAGATAAGTTTGGGAAGAGTGTACTTTTTAACAATATTGAGTCTGCTAGTCAATGAATATATCTCTCCATCTAGTTAGATATTTTTTAATCTTCCGAAGCAAAGGCACACCAATGTTAAACATATTTTGTTAAATTTTCAGTAAGTTTTCATGTTATTGTTGCTATTTATTTTAAATTTCAACTTTCTTTATTTGATTTTAATGTATAGAATGCAAATGATTTATATATTAATTTTGTATCCAGGATCTTTGCTAAACTCACTTATTATTTTCAGTGGCTTTTTGTAGATTCCCTGGCATTTTCTATGTAGACACGTTATCTTCTTATAAAAATAAAAATATGCATATGTATTCTATTTATAGACACTTTACTCTCTTCCATTGGTCTATATTTCTATGCTCATGCAATTTAAATAGAATATTGATTATTATAATTTTACAGTAAGTTTTAAAAGCAGGTAGTGTAAGTTAAGACTTACATATACAGAAGTTTAAGTAAAGACAGTTCTACTTCTTTCTTTATAACATGTACATATTTGTTTCATTTTCTTTCCATTGTTGGACTGGATAGGAACTCCAGAAAAATGTTGAATAGAAGCAAGACAGACAGATGTCATTATCTTATGCCTGATCTTAGGGGGAAAATGTTCCAATTTTCCCATTGAATACTAAGTTATATCTGAGTTCTTTCACCAATACTTCCATTGCTTCTAGTTTGTTAGGGCATTTTTTTTTTCAAAATATCATGAGGTAATGTTAAATTTAGCAAAATCTTTCATGCATTTATTGAAGTTAGTATTTAGCATTTCTATTTTAGTGTGTTGATATCATCAATCACATTTATTTATTTTCTGAATAGAGATATAAACACTTAAAAATTTTTTTTTATTTTTATTTCAGATTGATATGCAGGTATGAATGTTTAGGTTACATTGTTTTCATTTCTAAGGTAAAGTTCAAATTGTAGTTGAGTTCCTCAGCCAGGGAGCTTGCTGGACACCAGCACATCATACATCCTGCACATTAGGTGAGATTCCTGCCAATCACTCTTCCTCCTCTCTCCTCTCTTCTCCCTCCTCTTTCTTCCCTGTTGCTACTCTATACTTGTGTTTTTCTTTCAAGTGGGCTTGGAGTTGTTTATGTATTGGTTTCATATTAGTATTGAACTTGAACTCAACATTAGCAGCAATCTTCATAATCACATAAAGTTATGGAAGCTAAATAACCTTATGTTGAAAATAGCTGGGTTAAGAATGAGATTAAGAAATCATTAGATTTCATGGATATCCATATGTAAAAGATTGAAACTGGACCCACACCTTTCTCCACTCACAAAAATTGATTCAGGATGGATAAAAGATTTAAATCTAAGCCATGAAACAATAAAAATTCTCAAAGAAAGTATAAGAAAAATACTTGAAGATATGGGTCTGGGCAAAGACTTTATGAAGAAGACGTCCATGGCAATTGCAACAACAACAAAAATAAACAAATAGTCATTAAACTGAAAAGCTTCTGTACAGCTAAGGAGACAACAACCAAAGCAAATAGACAATGGGAAAGGATATTTGCATATTTTGAATCAGACAAAAGCTTGATAACTGGGATCTACAGAGAACTCAAATTAATCCACATGAAAGAAGCCAACAATCCCATATATCAATGGGCAAGAGAGATGATTAGAACCTTCTCTAAAGATGACAAATGAATGACTAAAAAACATATGAAAATGCTCATCATCCCTAATCATTAGAGAAATGCAAATCAAAACCACCCTGAGATATTATCTAACCCCAGTGAGAATGGCCCACATCACAAAATCTCAAAATTGCAGATGCTGGGATAGATATGGAGAGAAGGGAACACTTTTATACTCCTGGTAGGATTGCAAACTATTACAACCTTTTTAGAAGGAAGTATGGAGAATCCTCAAAGAACTCAAGCTAGACATCCCACTTGATCCTGCAATCCCATTACTGGGCATCTACCCAGAAGAAAAAAAATCCATTCACCATAAGGACACTTGCACTGGCCTATTTATTGCAGCTCAATAAAATTGCCAGAATGTGGAAACAGCCTAAATGCCCATCAACCCAGGAATGGATTAACAAGCTGTGATATATGTATACCATGGAATACTATTCAGCCATTAAAAAAGATGGAGACTTTACATCTTTTGTATTAACCTGGATGGAAGTGGAACACATTATTCTTAGGAAAGCATCACAAGAATGGAGAAGCAAGAATCCTATGTACTCAATTCTAAGATGAGGACAATTAATGACCTAGTACATGGTGGGGGGTGGGGGAAGGGGAGAGCAGAAAGAGGGAAGGAGGGAGTATGGGGGAAGGAAAAAGCAGAGAGAGGGGAGGGTGGGGGGTCACAGTGTCTGACACATCTTTTGGGAGTAGGACACAATTATAAGAGGGACTTTACCTAACAAATGCAATCAATGTAACCTTGTTCTTTGTTGAACAAGGTTCAATAAATCTCCAACAATAATAATAAAGAAATCATTAGATTTCAAAACAACAATGAAGTGACAAGCTATTAAAAGCTGTCAGATACTGCAAAGTCAGTCCTAAGTGGCTAACTTACAGCATAAGATGACTCCATCAATCACATTTATTAGCTTTAAAATGTTAACCCAATCATATGTTTTCAGGACCAACCTCATTAGATATGATGGATTGTTCTGTTTGTATATTGGTGTATTTGATTTGGTTGTATTTGCTAAAAAATTTATAGATTTGTGAGAAATATAAATTTGGGATTTTTTGATAGGTTTTATTCTAAGGTAACATTGACTTCTACCTTCTGAAAGAGTTTGTATATAATTGGCATATCTCTTCTCAAATATTTGCTAGATTGTCAGTAAATTTAACAAATATAGAGCTATTCAGATAATTTATTTCTACTTGAATTGGCTGTTTTGTTTGTTTTCCAGAGATCTTTTCATTTCATCTAAGTTTTCAAATTTATTGGTATAAAGCTTTTCATAATATTCCTTATGATCCATTATTTGTAGAATGTGTAGGTGTATTCTCTTGTTTATATATGTTATAAGTTTATTTTGTCTTTGGCTCCTGGTCATTTGGCTCAATATTTATCTGTTGCATTGCTCTTTTCAAAGAGTCAGCTTTTGAGTTAATTGTTTTCTCTATAATTTTTCTGTCTTAGGTCATTGATTTTTACTGTTACCTTTATTACTTTCTTCTGCATATTTCTGAGTTTGATTTGTTCTTCTTTATCTAGTTTTCTAAAGTAGAAACTTAGATTATTTATTTGGAGACTATTCTTATTTTACAATTTATATATTTTAATACTATACATTTTCCTCAAAGTATTACTTTAGCTGCACCCCACAATTTTTTGATATATTACATTTTAATATTTGTTTCAAAATATGCTTTTTGACTTAATGTTTTTCACAATATACTTAATAAATGAGCAGTCTTTGAAAAACTCTTAGATATATCATCTAGGAGCAAAATAAATAAATGATCATGCAAATCAGTCATTGCTTTTGTAAGCTCATTATGTTGTAGCCAAAAGTATTTGGTAAAAACTGTACTTTATGGCTACAATTGAAAGCTATTACTTTTAATAGAATAATCTTTTGAACATAGTTATGATAGCAATAGATAGGAAATTTCTGAAACATAGGCCTATGTCACTCATGAAGATAGAAAAATGTGACATAGGCCTAGTGGAAAGAAGAAAGACATAACATTTAAAAAACACCCATTATGTGCCTAGGTATTTTCTGGATTCAATGTGATCTCATTTAGTTATTTTAGCAATTCTCAGCAGGTAGATATCAAGAAACTGAGGATAAGAAGATTAAAGTTACTTTTCTAAGATTATATATGATTAAATATCATTATAGTGTGATTTTAGAGATTACTTTTTAAAATATTAATTTGGAAATACAGAAGAAAGAGAAGAAAATAAAGTAGTCACACATATTAGCTGAAAAAAAAAACTAGCTTCCATTACAGTATATTAATTATAAATTTAGATAGTTTGGGTACATTAAAGCACTTGATATGCTGAGAGCATTGACTATTTGGGCAAAATACTTTATACCAAATTCTTTCTTCTAAGAATGATCTGTCTATTATAGAGGCAGGAATTCTATTCTTTTTCCATCCTTTTCAAAACTCCTCAAATGACACAAAATAGTGACCTTCCAAAATATAGGAAGATCAATTTTTTTTTTAAGGAGAGGAATATAAAAATAAATTTTAAATTTTAGTATTTAAATAAAACAAGAACTATACCCATTCTAATCACTATGTGATATTAGTCATGAATCTCAATTTTATAATTTGCAAAATTAAGTGTTGTTATTTTATTTATTTATTTTTCTTAGTAACTCTATATACCAGTCTACTGAAGTAGATCATGGTATACCTGTTCACAGATTAGAAAAAGGTCTTTGTTCAAAGGCTCTTATCCTAACTATTTCTTTGCTACCAGTGGACTGTATTTTGATCCTAGTACCTGGCTTCTTCTTTCCCTTATGTGCCATTATTTTCCTTCATGTATTTAGAGAAAGCAGAAGTATAATCTGGGTCCTCTGGCACTTAAAAAAGAGAAGATTCTTTTTTTTCATTGTCAATGTAAAGGTACTGATTGCCACAGAAATGCTATGTTTGATAGCTGGAAATGATGATCCAGGTTGGCCTGGTAGCTATCAGGCAGCTTCTGTTCCTGCTGCATGTTTATCTTAGGGCTGGCACCCAGCTTCCAATGAAAGGGACAGCATGGGGTGGAACTTTGTGCATTCTGAAACTCATGAGATCTAATTGCTCTGGATTAAGTAATGGGGAATTAAAGCCAACATGAGAATGCAAACTCTCAGAGGACAGCTGTACTTATTCATAGTAAACTTATTCATTCAGTTAATCCTTATTAAATAAATATTTATGGAGTATCTACTATGTACTGAGAACTGTTGAAAAGTGATAAGAATCAGCAGATGACAAAACAGAGGAAGTTCTTGCCCACACAAAGCTTATATTTTAGTAGATTATAAGTACAAGATATTGGGGGCTACATTTAAGGTAGGCATTTTATTCAAATGCTTTACATGTATTAACTTGCTATCCTCACAAAAATACCATATGGTAGTTACTATTGATATCTCCTGTTACAGAGAAAAGGATGAAAAATGTTAAGTAATATACTCAAAATCACCTAGCTGAAAAGAGGCAGAGCAGGATTAAAGCCAGGAAATTTGTTTTCAGAGCGCAGATCCTCACAGTGCACTTACTGGACACTATCCTAAAACAATACATGGAATATAAAGATGAATCAGACTTAGATTATTTGAGAAGCTCACTGTCTAGTAGAAAAGATGAGATAAATTGGCATGGAAATAAGTGCCATGGGAAAGTTCAAGAATAAGTCAAGGTCAATATAGAAAGGGGGTAGTGTTCATACGTAATTGAAGATTTCAGGAAGCCTTCATGGAAGAAGTGGTATTGGATTAAGGTTTAGGCTTGTGGAAATGAAGAAGGAAAGATTAGGGAAAGCTGGGGTCAGAAAGCACAGAATATAATCGTTTGGTTTGAAGCACAGAGTGCACAAAGGGATTAGTGGTATTTGTTAAGGATACAAAAATGAATAAAGCTGCAAAACTTTTAAACAAAATGTTGGTAAATTGTGATCAATAACGTGATACTCCCTTTAGCTTACTGCAGGAATGGATTCTTTAATCATTGACAATTTATTGTATGATTATATCAGATTTCCAAAGCATATTTCATGAAATTTCACATTAATTTTAGAATTAAACAAACAAAAAGAAAAAGGGAAAAGTCCTACTAGTAATGAAGTAAACAGAGATACCTTCCTCTACAATCACTACCTTAAGCCAACATCAAACATCACATGGATAGTACAAAAATACTTCACTTCTTTAATATTTTTCTGCTAAGATACTTGAAGGCTATGACAAACTTTACTGATAGAGGATCATTATGCAATCATTCTAAACTATGAGTGATAAAACTCTGAGAGCAGCTTACCAAAATCTCAGAGAGAGAGGAGTTTGATAACTCTATTTCTATGTCCCTTACCCTAATGTTCTCCCACAATCCCCTAAGGGTTATGTCCCCTTGGTTGAGAAACAGTACTATTACCCCCAATAAATAAGGGTTGCTAAAATAATGCTCACTATCATTGTTCTTATGCCATATTGCTTGAAAAGTTCTTGCTGATGCAATAAGAAAAGAAAAATAAGTATAAATATTAGTACAGAATAGACCTAAAGATTCCTGGGAAACCCATGTGAATCAGCTGAAAATACCTTTTAAGTGGATAGAAGGGTTCAACAGGCAGGTAGCTATAATACGAAAAAATAGATTTCTTATGTACCTTAAAAAATGTAGTGAAAAGAGATACCATTTTTAAGAGCAAGAAAAACTTTAAAAGACCATAAATAAGAATAATTTTCAGGTCTCATATATGAATAAAACCACAAACTCTACTGTGGAGCATAAAGTAAACATGAATAAATTTCAATAGAATAATATCATTTTCCTAGATGGGAAGAGTTAATAGTAAATGATGCCAACTCTTTCCATATCAAACTGTAAGTTTAAATAGTTCAAATAAAAATACTTAGCTGGGTGGATTTGGAAAACATTCTCCTCAGTAAAGTATCTCAAGAATGGAAAAGAAAACATCACAGGTACTCAGTACTATGTTGAGACTAGTAGATTAACAACTACCAGTCCACATGAGAGAAAAACACAAATTCAGGAAGTGGGGAGGAAGGAGTTCAGTAAGTTCCTACTTAACAGGGATAATGTAGGCATATATAGCACACCTCCTGAATAAAGCACTCAACTACAACTTAAGACTTTACCTTACAAATGCAGACAATGTAACTTCATCATATTTACCCTCATATTGATCCAAAGTAAAAAATAAATAAATCTATGCCTACCCCCAAATATTTAATAAATCTGTGCCTGCCCCCAATATATCTCCCTAATATATTGAAGGGAGAATTCTTTCTGAAACTTGATCAAATTATTTTATAATTTATCTGGAGGAATATATACAGATATATACTAACAAAATTAAGAAATAGGAATGATGAAGGTGAACTTTCACTTCTAAGCACTAATATAATAATGTCATAATAGTTTCAATGGTTTGGTTTCTTATGCAGTAATAAGTGGACTGGGAACATGGATATCCTAAGTATATAGAATAACTTAGTATATGATAAAGATAACTTTTCCAATAATGGAGTAATAGATTTTTCAATAAATAGTGCAGGGTTAAATGTTGGGATAACTCCCAGTTACTTTTAGAAAAATGACAGGGCTCTATTGTATATTGTATTTTTTTCTGACTTATACTGTTTTTTGATCTAAATGTTTAATGAAGTATTAAACTAATGATTTGCTTTGATAAGGCTAAGTTTAAGCAAAGGGCCTTATAAATCTTTGTCAGTGGCAGCAGAGGGAAGCCATGGTGAAAACCAGAATTATCCTTACTGGCTGACCTGTCATTTTTATTCTAGCTTTACTAATGACACTGCTGAATGACTTTGGTACCTTGATTGATGTTGCCTATATCAGTGGTTTCCAAATGCTGGTGTTGCCTATGAGGAAATTTCTACTCTGTGACAAAATGAAAAAAGTAGAAAAATGGACTGTTTTTATAATGCAAAACTTACTCAGTATGAAAAAAATTATCAATTTCTAGAATATGAATAGACACTTTTCAAAAGATGGCATACAAATGACTGACTATATGAAAAAATGCTCAACATCACTAATGATCAGGGAAATGCAAGTTAAAACCACAATGCAATATTGCCTCACACTTGTTAGAATGGCTGTTATCAAAAAAGAAAATGAGACATAAAGATAACAAGTGCTGACAAATTAAAAATCATGCTGTTTAGCTGGGTGTGGTGGTGCCTGTGGTGGTCCTAGCTACTTGGAATGCTAAAGCAAGAGGATCACTTGAGTCCAGAAGTTTAAGGTTGCTGTGAGCTGTGATGCCCCAGCACTCTACCCATGGTGACAGAGTAAGCCTGTGTCTCAAAGAAAAAAAATCATGATGTGATATTACTTAACACTTGTTAGAATGCCCACTATAAAAAATGGGGGGAGATATAACAAGTGTTAGCAAGGGTGTAGAGAAAAGGGAACCCTGGTATACTGTTAGTAGAGATATAGATTAGTATAATCATTATGGAAAATAATATGGAGGCTCCTAGGAAAATTAAAAATAGAACTACTATATGATGCAGCAATACCACTAGAAGGGATGTATCCAAAGGACATGAAATCAGTATTTTAAAGAGATATTTTTACTTCTTTGTTCCTTGCAGCATTATTCACAAAAAATATAGAATCAACCCAAGTGCCCATCACTGGGTAAATGAATAAAAAATAAATGTGATACATACACAGTGGAATATTATTCAGCTTAAAACAAAGAAGGAAACTGTCATTTGTGACAACACAGGTGAATCTGCATTATACTAAATGAAGTAAAATAAGTCAGTCGTGGAAAGATAAATAACCCATGATTTCATTTGTATGCGGGATCTAGAAGTCAAACTCATAAAAAAAGAAGTAAAATGGTGACTATCAGATGCTGAAGGGTGGGTGGATTGAGGAGATGGGGGTCAAAGGACACATCGTTTCACTTAGGGGCATAAGGTCAAGAGATCTATTTTGGTCACATCACGGTGACTATAGTTAATAACATCGCATTACATATTTGAAAATTACCAAAAGAGTAGATTTAAGGTTTTTGTTGTTGTTGTTGTTAGAGACAGAGTCTTATTTTGTTGCCCTTGGTAGAGTGCCATGGAGTGACAGCTCACAGCAACCTCCAACTCCTGGGCTTAGGTGATTCTCTTGCCTCTACTGTAGTCTGAGCAGCTGGGATTACAGGCGCCACACACACAAAAAATGCCTGGCTATTTTTTTGTTGTTGCAGTTTGGCCAGGGAAGGGTTCCAACCTGCCATGCTCAGTACATGGGGCCACTGCCCTACTCACTGACCCACAGGGGCTGCCCGATTTTAAGTGTTTTTAACACCAAAATTATGTGAGATAATTTGTATGTTAAGTAGATCGATTGAGCCATTCCACAGTGAATACATGTATCAAAACATTATGTTGTACATGTAAGTATATACAATTTTATTTGTCAATTAAAGATAGATTTAAAAATTATCTTTTTCCTGAGATTTTGTTAATTTTAGAGTTTGGTGTTAAAAATATTCTGGGCTTGGCATCTGTGGCTCAGTGGCTAGGGTGCCGGCCACAAACACAGCGGCTGGCGGGTTTGAACCTGACCCCTGCCTGCCAAACAACAATGAGGACTACAACCAAAAAAGAGCCGGCGGGTGCCTGTAGTCCCAGCTATTTTGGTGGCCGAGGCAAGAGAATTGCTTAAGTCCAAGAGTTTGAGGTTGCTGTGAGCTGTGAAGCCACAGCACTCTACCAAGAGCAACAGGTTGAGACTCTGTCTCAAAAAAAAAAAAAATTCTTCTGTGAAATTATAGATTTGGTATTTGGTTATTTTTCTTTATTATTAAATATACATTTATTTTCTAAAATGAAAAATTAGAAAGTTCAAAAGTTGGTGTCAGTTCCTTCAACTTAATTATTTCTTTTTTCTTTTTAATTTTAGTGGCACACATGCACACACAACTACCAAGTCTGTACAATATACTAAGCTTCTTAATACGTAGAAGAATCAAGAGAATCAAAGCATCTCAGAATTTGTTTGGATTTTAGCACCTGACTATTCATACACTCTGCTAGGTCATGTTCTCTTCAACAGCTCCTACAGGGAACATCTGGCCTCCTACTGAATGGCAGGCTCGTTACTTCTAACAAAGCATCCCGTTCCATTTCTCAACATTTCCCTGTGGGAAAGGGAAATTTTCCTGTGGGACAGCAAACAACATAACTTCTTCCCTTTCTGGAATACTGTCCTTCAGATATTTAGAGGTAATAAAAAGGCTCACTTTCTCCAGGTGATATCATATCCTTTCTTGTTTCCTTCAACCAATTGCCATTCTCTGGTAGATGCAAATACCCACCACCTTGGGTTATTTGGCAATCGCAGTGAATTGCTTTTGCATTTTCAACTTTGTAGCTAACTAGCTAAAACAGCCTAAGCTTATTGCTTTCCCCATGATGAGTGACAATTTAGCTAGGTATCCTCCACGTCTACCTATGAACAATTGACTTTTAAAACTTTTCAGAACTTTAAATTTATTCCTTTCAGGTGGATACTTCATTTCATTTAGTTATCTGACCACCCTCCCATCTTCTTGTCATCTGCAGATTTTGACTTACACACTGTCCGTATGTATTACGATTCTGAAAAAAAAAATTCAAATAAGGGAGGGACAAGGAAAAAGCTCCATTTAAGACTGATCATAAACTCCAATTTCTTTCTTATGATGGTACCAATCACAAAGGCTCTCTTCTGCTATCTTCATTTGTTAATATGAAACAGTAGTCAATAGATATTCCATCAGAGATTTTTATCTAACAGTTATTATCACTTCCAAAAAAAATGTTTAATCAGTTATTGCACAATGTCCCACTGTTCCCTGATTGCAGACACATTGCAGTATATTTTGGCAAGCACTGAAAACTCAATGAGAAAAATCTCATGAGATTTATTTGGTATGTTTTGTCCTTGTGGGACCTGGTCATTATCACTTTTTTCCTATGCTTTCAAAACCGTTGATTTAATAATCTATTATTGTCTTGCTACTGCTTAAGTAATTAGCTTCTAGTGTTTAGATCCACTTTCTGCCTGTTTTGAAAACCAGCATATCGTTCATGTGCTCACTGATTTAGTCAACAAACATTTATTGAGTACCTGTTGTATGTTAGGCACTATTCTTGGTAATTGCAATACATGGGTTATTATATTCACTCATCTTAAGTATCTCTCATTGCTATTGATTATTTTTCATGGTTTTTCAAAAAATGCTGGCAGAGATTGGTCCCATCCACACATTCTCCTAGGCCTGGAGATGTAGTGTCGTTTAGCTTGGTTAGCAGCGGGGTATCATTCCTCTGACATCATAGCTTTATTTTTTTTTCACTCTATCTTCTACCTCTTTTCATCCTTTCTCTTTTCTCACTCATTTTCTTCTCCTTATACTTCTTTTTCTTTTTAATCCTTTTAGGCCTGAAAACAGTCTGGGAACAGGACTAATTCGGTTGATTGTGCTAGAGTTGCCAAATGACCATTAAGGATGGCTTACTTGCTGGAAATGGGATGGAGTGGAACTTGGACTAATTATTAGAAGTCCCAGGCACCACTTATTTATTTATACTTCAGTTGGTCACAAAAGATGGAGAAAAAGAAGGAGGACTATCTTACAAGTGAACAGGGCCAAAGCTGATGAAGCCAGAATAATCTCTCCCCATTAATTCTTAGCATAGTCGGCCATCTCCTGGGTTGTCTGTAACTCATGCTCTTTAAATAACACTTAACAGGATAAACATTTTCCTCCCTGCATTAAGTGTGTGGTTCAATAATAGTAATTTACAGTACTTGAAGTCAAGCAATTAACTCTCCAGGTCACTGATGGAAGAGGTGGGCTTTGCATGCTTGCACATGCTTCTGACTTAGCTGAACAAACTTTTTCTGTTTGTTTCATGTTGAAACATTGAAAAGACTGGGCTATGACTGACTTTGCTTTTAGCTTTGGGTGCTTTGTGATGATGGTCACACATTTACAGTGAAGATTTGGGGACGAATGGCTTGTCATGACTGAATCTCACCAACATCTGCAACTTTTGGAAACGGAAAAGCATGTTGATTTTAGGGAAGCCATTAACAAAATTTTTTTTTCCAACTCCTCAACCTTTTCACTGGAATAAATGCCTATCCGTGTGTGTGTGTGTACATGTGCTGACTTGCTGTATATACACATACACACCCCATAGCTGTAGGGCCCAGAGAACACCATTAATAATGCAACCAAGTCTCGGTGCTTTTTAAAAGTCTATTTCTTGCTTATAAATAAATGGTAATTTGTTTAAAAGCATCATTACACACAGTGTTCAGGCAGATCCCATGCATTCGATTATTTTAAATAAATGGACCATAAATGGAACAAGTTCTTTCTAATTTACAAATGATAGGCAACATTTTTCAAGAAAAAAAAAAGGAAAAAGTATAAAATTTGTTCTTAACTACATCTCATTAATGTAGAACTGTTCAATGACCTGTAAAGATTAAAGAATTAGTGAATTGGTGGAATTATCAGAATGAAAAATCTGTATAATTTTGGTTTCAATTTAAAAATCTACTCAATAGTCTAGCGACTTTAGTCTCGGATATTACTTTTTAATATCAGTTCCTACAAATGCAGTGGCATCGGGGTTAAAAATGAACTGAATGGAAATCAACAAATAGTATGTTTAAATTCATAGCACAACAGAGGAACTAAGTGGGAAGGAGGGATGTCTTGTCTGTAGGTGGCGAGGGATGTGTTGTTTTTTTTTTTTTCCCCTCAGTAAAACAACTGAAGACATTTAATTAAGTGACCACTTTGCTAAGTGGAGCAAAAATTAATATACATAAATGCATTTATGTCCAGGCAATGGTGCATAATTAAGAAGTCAGCTTTGAATGGAGAACCAGAAACACAGCCATTTAACCAACATTGCCAGAATATCTTCTCCTTCCTAAGGTAGTGAAGAAAGTCCAATTCATTGAATAGGACTCTAGGGATGTGGTCATCCCAGTTGGCGAGAGTCTGCTCATAAGGGAGGCTTTTGTAGCTGCTCCCCCCACCCCCTTCCTCCTCTGCCTATTCTAACCTCCTCACTGTGACTCACACCCCTTTTGAACTATCCCCACTGCTCCCTATTTGCTTTGGGGCAATTTAAATGTATCTTTTTAAACCATTTCTACTGAACTATGCTTTTTTATAAAGTGATGCATTATTTCTAAGTTCTAAGTTATCTCAATGACCATCATCATACCAAGCTTAGGGTAGAATGATAGGAAACATTTTTCCTATCAATCTAACTAACAATCAATTGACCTAACAATCAATCTACAATGAATGTTTTTAATCTGGGATTCCAGACAAATCCAAAGATTTTGCAGAGACAGTTTATACTAGAGCTCCAGCTGCCCACCCTGAAAGCTGATAGGAGGGTAGACATAGGTAGTGCCTCTCCACAGTTATAGCAACTCCTAATTCACACGCATATCCATTTCCATAGTACCAAGCCACCACAACAAGCTGGCCACAGGCTATTCCAGCCTTCTGGGGCACATGCAAATCATCCAGACACCACTGTCTCAGGAATCCACTCTCCAGCCCTTCTTTTCCTTTTTTTCTCATGTCTATCCTTCTACCAGCTGGAATCAGCCAAGATCTTGACTCAGCCTGTATCTTGAAAGATGGCCCATTGGCTTTCCCAAACCAGGACTTCTATAACTGTTTGTCCAATTAAGGGGGCAAGAAGCATTGTAATCTCTCTTTGCCTTGCTGCCAGGTGTCTAAGAAAGAGATGGTGAGTGGGCTAGTAGCTGGGGCCATGCTTGAACTTGCATGCTTTGTGGGAAGGATTCTCTCTCTCATAAAGGGAAATAAAAAAAGCAAGACTTTTTGCTTGGATGGTGACTCTTGGGAACTCTTCTCACACATGGCAACATGTGGGGGTCTATCTAGCAGATAAGGGAATCCCAAAGTTTACACACTCAAAAGCCCAGCAAAGAGCTGCTCTTTGCATAGACAAATCAGATAATACATCTGCCCTCAGGAGGTATATAATCTAAAGAAAATTCAGTTTTGGAATTATAAAATATTATTAGGAAACTTTGAGTTCACACCAAATGATTTTTGGTTGGTCATGCCTCTCCTCCATTCTAGCTCCTTCAAGCAAACCTGTTCCCTTCAGATGTGGGCTTTCAAGCTAGTACAAAGTCACTATTCCCATTTTACTATCAAAATTTGAACAGGTCATTTTTCACTCTCTGTGGTTCTGGACTTTGCTTTTAGTTGTTCTTCTATTTCTTTGATTATGCTCTGGCCCTAGAAGCATCCTAGAAATCATCTGCAGGACACCTTTTACCTCTTCTTCATTTCATCTGTGCTGGATCTTTTGTGCTCTTGGTCCTCCTGCCTCTCTCTCCACACCGATCTGTTCTCTGGGGCTCTGATCCATTAGAACTGTTTCAACGGCTGCCTTGTTTCTGGGGAAGGAATGAGGTAAAAGAATTGCTAGGCTTGGGGGTTTAATTCCCTGCTCTCTCTTCTGGAGAGCTGTAGGCTGGCTGCTTTCCATAATTCTCCTCAGAAGGCTCTCTCCATATAGCCATGCTTTTTGATTAATCATGCCCTTCCCTTTCCTCTTATGGCCTAGAGATGATCATGGCTCTCTGCTGTTTATTAGGCCTGGAGTACTGCACTATCTCATTTCCTTAAACTCTGCTCGCATCCTTAAAAGCATTTTATTTGTGTTAAATTCTCCTTAAATTACCAGTTTCAATGTGCTATCCCTTTGCTTCTACATCCCCAAATGATGCCACTGTTTCCAAGTCATGCCTTTTGGTAATTTTTTCCCAGGCTTACAGACTAAAACTATGAATAAGAGGAACATTGCCTGAGCCCTGGACATACAGGTCTTTTGGGAAGACACATTAGATTTCATAGGAATACTCAAATAGGGCCTGCAGGTCACTGGTGTTATCTATTTTGGCAAAATGAAAAAAATTTTAACTACGTAGACGAACAGAAACGTCCATGTCTACTTGTCTTCCATGGAGATGGGAATACCTGAGTCTTTGGAGTTATGAGTTTTGAGTACTAATGAATGGGCTAATCCAAGCACAGAGAACAAGTCACATTTTATGCAGCTCTACAAAGGACATTCACTTGCATTGCTTTCTTGTAATTGCTCAGTGAATTATTTAGAGCAGTGATTTTCAACTTGTATGCTGAGAAAAATTTTAAAGATCAGTGATTATTTTCAAAGCAAGTCCAAGGCACAATAAGTGTATTTTTCTTTCTTTCTTTTTTTTTTTTTGATCAACATAATTTAAGTGTGCTATGGAAGTTTAACTATAGGTTGAAGTGTGCTGTGAGATTTAAAAAAAAAAAATGGTTGGAAAACATTGATCTAGAGTGATTGTTCTTAACTGAGGTAACTTTCTCCCCAAGAGGACAAATGGCAAGGTCTGGAGATTTTTGATTAGCCCAACATAGAGGGTATGCTTTTGGCATGGAGGGGATATAGTCCAGGGATGGAGATATAGTCCACTGGGCAGTTCCCTGTAATAAAGATTTATTTGGCCTCAAATATAAATAGAGCGGAGGATGAGAAACCATGACGGGTGTATTGTTTTAGCATGAGAAATGATAAGAAACCTAGGGGAGTTTGTTTTGGGATTGATCAGATACAGGGTATTCTGGTTGAAAATTTTTCTGAGAAAGATCAAATTCAGTATATCTAAGCAGGTGTCCAAGGAAGTGGCTTTGAGTGTCAGATCTCCAGATGAGGCCCCTGGGCACTGAGTGTCACTGCTACCCAGAACTGCATTGATGTGGGGAGCCAAAACTTAGATTCAAGGACAAAATCTTCTATTCTGTTCCCACCACACTCTGTGCCCCTCAAATTTTCATTTAAGTTTTCTAAAGATAAAAGTATTTGAGGGGGCAGGTGTGGTGGCTCATGCCTGTAATCCTAGCACTCTGGGTGGCCAAGGCGGGTGGATTGTTTGAGCTCAAGAGTTTGAGACCAGTCTGAACAAGAACAGGACCTTATCTCTCCTAAAAACTAGCAGACATAGTAGCAGGTGCCTGAAGTCCCAGCTACTAGGGAGGCTAAGACAAGAGGATTGCCTGAGCCCAGGAGTCTGAGATTGCTGTGAGTTATGATACCACATCTCTCCAGGATGACAGAGTGATACTCTGTCAAGGAAGGAATAAAGGAGGGAAGGAGGGAAGGAAGGAAGGAAGGAAGGAAGGAAGGAAGGAAGGAAGGAAGGAAGGATGGAAGGAAGGAAGGAAGGAAAAGGAGAGAGAGAGAGAGAGAAAGAGAGAGAGAAAGAGCGAGAGAGAGAGAGAGAGAGAGAGAGAGAGAGAAAGAGAGAGAGGAAGAAAGAGAGAAAAACAGGGAAAGAAAGAATTTGGATTTGGGAAGGAGGAAGGAGGCTTCCCTAAACTTGGGGTCTCCTTTATGATGCCAGCTGTCATGGACACTTTGGACACATGAAAGAGGCTTGTTGAATATTTCACAACCCCTTTCTGAGGCTTCTGAAGCCTGACTGGCTACTGTGGTGGTGTTTCTAAAAATGCAGACCTTGCAGATGTAGTCCCCAGGATGAAAATGATCCTCTGCGTCTTTATTATGCCAAGAATAATTTGCCTTAGCCTGAGTATTATCTAGGAGCACTATTTTTTGTCCATTGTCAAAAACAAAACTTAGCCTGAGACATAATTAGCCAAGGCTGTTTATTCATAAACTTGTGGCAAAGGAGTTCATTTGCGGTCACTTTCATTTCGGCATAGAGTCAGTGTCAGGAAGGAAAGTACGTCTTACAGAGTACAGGGGGAAGCCTCTCTAGACAGGAAAGGCAGTCTACGTTTGGCAAGGATTCTATTAAAGAAGGAGTTTTAGGAGCAGGGGAGACTTTCTAATTGGTCTTCAGGTACATTTAGTAACCTCTGCTTGGTGGAAAGGGGGCAAGCACACATTTGGGAGGCATTTCAAAGGAGGAAGTATTGCTCAATATTAAAGGAGTGGGGGATTTTCTGCATCCAGTCATTTTCTGGAATAGTGGGGGTTTATAGGTGCTTCTTTGTGGCCAGACTGTGATAATGCTCCTTACTGGGAGGAAGGTTGCTATGGAAGGCACTATCTTACAGTGTAGGTGTCTCTGACAGCTTTTCTCTTTTTGCATCTTAAAACCAGAATTTCCCTTTTTAACACATGTAAGCTGTTTTCACTTCTGAAAGATGCTGGTCAGCTTCTGGCTGGCATATATCCTATCTTCACCTCTGTCTCTGGAGATGGCTTTTTCTCCTATTTGGATATGATTCATTGTTCTCTTGATGAGTCAGATGGTGCTGTAAGGACTTAAGTAGGTCATCATTTAAAACGTTTGTACCATCTTATAAATGAAGAAGATCTAAGGGAGGTTAGGTGATTTGGGAAATCTCCCAAGACAGGATGGTTTGTATAGCAGGTAAGAGGAATAAAGGAAGGAGCAGGGAGCAGCTCAGGTGATCATCTTCACAGTCTGAGCTACCTAAAGAAATATCATAGGAGGCAGCGAGTACAGGTGTTGAAAGAGTGAGCACTGGAGTCAGGCACATTTGGATTCAGACTTCTGTAACTGACTGATTTAATGACTGTTGGCAAGGTTCTTAACTTTTCAGGGCCTCAGTTTTCTAATCTGAGAAATGGGGATGATAATAATACCTCTTTATCGATGTTATAAGCAACAGCACAGTGCCTGGCACAGGGTATGCTTCCCTTAATGGGGGCTCTAGCAATGATTAGGGATGGGCAGGGAGGAAGTTGAGCAGCCAAGAGGCTGAAGCAGCTGTGAATCTGATACCCCATGACAAGTGGAGGGCATGAGGGAGGAGGAGATTAGGACCAAAGATTAGGATTTGGTCATTTAAGGTATTTTGAGGAGGAGAAGCAGTCACAGACTGTGTAATCACAGCCACAGGAATAATTGATGTGAGAGGGTGGAAATAAGGCTTACTGAAGCCTAATGGTAGGGATGAAGGCCAAGGGACTGTCAAGTTATGGACTTGACTGGGAAATCGAGGTGGGCATTGGACCCAGTCAGGTGCTCCAGGAGCCGAATGAATTAATGGTAATGATAAGGAGAGACAGAAATCTATTCTGATGGCCTGAGCTCCAAGGCATCTGGAGTTTTACAGGAAGAGTACTGAGTGATAGTTTGGAGATACTTATGAGGAACTGGAGGAATGCTCGAACCCCACAGGTATGTAGGGTTGAAGAAAGACAGAACATCAATTCTACAACTTATGGGGAAGTGGTCTTCTCAAGGAAGGGCCAAGTTTCAGCTCATACTAAAACTTGCCCCACTTTGGGTTTGCGTGGGCATGTGTGCATGCCTACTATGGACTAGGAAGTTCCCACAAATGGGGAAGCTGAGGATCAGAAAGGTGAGAAGCTTCATCCTGTGTCACAGGGTTGAGTGGAAGAGTTGGGATTGGAAGAGGAGAGTCCATTCAACTGCCAAGTACACTCTGACATAATGTGTCTGCTCATTGGGCAGAGGAGAGAATTTCGAGCAGAATGTGAAGATGTTGGGTTTTTGTTAACTAGGCAATAGAAGTTGTAGACATACAGAAGAAAGAGGTGTGGAGGAGGACATTGGGAGATGTACAAAGAAGAGAGGAATCAAAGACCCCTTGGACCAACCAGGGCAGAAGCATTAGTAGTAATTAAAGGGCTGGGTAGGAGGACTGTGATCAAAGCTTGCAAGGATACAATGTGTGGATGGAATTGATTTGCCTCAGTATCCCAAATTTTCAAGAGATGTTTTGACATCAAAGAAACTCTACTTTTTCCGTACCGAAGATGGTTCTTTTGGGGACCTTTCTCATATGGATTCCTGGCATCTCCCTGTCTCTAGGGCATTGTTACTAATTATGACCAGGAGGTCAAGGAGGAGGTAGAGTCAAATGTTTGGGATGAGTTAATCTGGAGGTTGGCTTGGAGGACAGTCACAGTAGAGGAGTTATCCACAGATGCATGGCATCCTTCCAGCATTCTTTGAAATCAGTCAGTGGTCTGTCTGTAATAATTGATGTGCCTAATCAGAAACTGGAGTCCAATGCCAATTGTTTCTTTTACTTTTTAATGGATTCGAACTCCATACCCAAGCTTAGAAAATCAAAGCACTTCTGGAAGATATTTATTAGCGGCCAAATTATAAAAACACATAGCAAACCTTTAGTTTGCATTACAAGTGTTAATATATGCAGAGCCCCGTGAATAGCTCATCTTTCTGCCTCTCTTGTATCTTAAATTTTTCATTACAAATTTCCAGGGCTTCAAAGTAGACTCTCACAGCCGGCGCCTTTTTTCTCCCTTGCATGACAAAGAGCTGTCAAAAACGGTTCCTGGGCTGGCTAGTTTCTTCCCCTTTTTTCTCTCATCTAAATGTCAAACAACTTAGCTTAAATAAAGCCCAGCATTCTTCGTCTGGTGCTTCTCAAAAGAAAAACACCACCACAGAAGGCATCTACAAAGGCCCTAATTAATGTTTCTCATTGATTTGGTTTTAGTGTGATGTATTTTATAAAAAAAATATGAATCCAGAAGTCACTCTCATTAAAATCATTAGCAGCTCAACATTGGCTGCAAACAGCCTGGTGCCTGGTGGGGCTTAAGAACCCTGATTCATACAAACATATAGACACAGAACTCACACGTGCATCTGTACATGCACATGCCAGCCTTTCCAGATCATACACAACGCCCTAGGGTGGACATGCACGCAGAATGGTGTGCAAGATATGTGCAAACTACCTGCATGCACTCGCATACATTAATTACTGATGCACACGTGTACATGCATGTGCCTGACCACTCAGGATGTATGTGTGAGCACACTGCATGCATACATCTGATTACCCAGGCATGCGCAGAGTGCCCAATGCATTATATGATCACACACAGAGCGTGCAAGTCCATGTGTGCACTTACACCTGCTAACACAGCTGCTGACTACATGCCAACCAACATCCATGTATTGGAGGGAGAAAGGAAGAGCCCTGTCTTAGGTTTCTTGAGATTTATGGGAAGACATCAAAAAAATACCAGGGCCACACACTTTGTCTCTTATTAAGATCTTTTCTTCGGGTGGCCTCCTAATACCATGATCCATGACTGTCAGGACATATTAGGAACTTGAGATATTGTGCTATGACTTGAGTTTTCTTTGGATGGTCTGGAGGGTTTTCTGGAGCCCTCTCTTCTGATTGGTCTCTTGGTTCTTCATTATGGGAACAGAAAAAAGAGGGAAGAAGAGATGAGTTATAGGTCTTGATGGGGCAGGGAGAAGAACAATAGAAGTTCAGATTTGGGCTTTCTAGATGGCAGCCAGGGTAGTTTCAAGGTTGATGGAAGTCCTACTGCTTCCTAGAGACTTGTTTCTATATTCCACATTATTCCTTTACCTAAACCAGTTCTTGTCTAAATAAACCCTGTCTCCATGTCACATCTTATTTTTAAATAACGCCTTGTTGTTTTCTAGGGATGACAGTTTGGAAGAAGTTTTTTTTTTTGACGTTTTTGAGGAACTCAAAGGGAGCTCCTACCTCAGTTTGCCTCAAAGATACATACTCTCTCTGCTCTCATTGTGATGTGTGTGGATCTGTCGTAAGCTCTGGGCAGCCAATGGAGGTCTGAGACTAACCGAAATATTCTTTTTCTGGCCAGGCATGGTGGTTCATATCTGTAATCCTAGCACTCTGGGAGATGGAGGTGGGTGGATTACTTGAGCTCAGGAGTTCTAGATCAACCTGACCAAGAATGAGACCTGTCTCTACTAAAAGTAGGAAAACTACTTGGTGTAACGGTGAGTGCCTATAGTCCAGCTATTCAGGAAGCTGAGGCAAGGGGATTGCTTGAGCCTGAGAGTTGAGGTTGCTGTGTGCTAGGCTGACGCCATGGCACTCTAGCCTCGGCAACAGAGTGAGACTTTCAAACAAATAAGCAAACAAACAAAGTATTCCTTCTTCAAGGCAGCCTACTAAAGTTCAGCATTATGATTTAAGGCTGAGTCATTGCTAATATCAAGAAACACATTTGCTCTCAAGTTAAGATGCTTTGCTGTAATTTCCTGAAAATATATTTCTTTCAATGATTTTGCAGGAAGTCACAGAGCCAAGTATGGTTTATGTGTTTTCAGAGCCCACATGTCAAGGTATTATCTCACCCCAACTTATACGTGAAGCTTAGACTAGACATAAGTTATACCACAAATCCCCCGAAATAATTAAAGATTCCACTTTTCACCTTTTACAGCTTTTTTCCTGAGCCAACAGGGAATAGAGACTTTTATTTTAAGTACCCTCTGGTGTCCTTAGGAGACGAGGGGCCCTGGGTGCTGAGGAGCCACCTTTACCCCTTCACCCCTTGCTACTCACATTCCCTATACAGAGAAGCTGTTGATAACCCAAGTGTGCAAACCTTTCATTAGGGGCCATATTACCCCAGGGAAAGGGCCTCAGCGTCCAAGGTCAGAGCACATGCAAAGCCTTCCTAACCACTTGCCTTTTCTTCTTTTTGTATTCTTTATTAAATCATAATTGTGTACGTTAATGCATTTATGTGATACAATATGCTGATTTGATATACAATGTGGAATGCTTACACCTGATTAACATAACCATCTCTTCACTTACTTATTTGTTGTGGTAAGACACTTATACTCTATTCTTAATAGTTTTGAAATGTACCATTGCATCATGCACATTAGGTGAGGTCCCCCCAAATACCCTCCCACCTCCTGGCCTCCCCTCTTCTCTCTCTCCTCTTCCCTCCTACTCTCTGGACTATAGTTATGTTTTACCATTTCTATGAATGTGTAGGTGATTATATACTGATGAATAGTAGTATTGAGTACATTGGATACTTTTTTTCCCCATTCTTGAGATAGATAATTTATTAAGAAGAATATGTTCCACTTCATCCAAGTAAACATAAAAGATGTGAAGTCCCCATCTTTTTAATGGCTGCATAGTATTCCATGGTGTACATATACCACAATTTGTTAATCTATTTGTGGGTCGATGGGCTAAATTCTGTGCCTTGGCAATTATGAATGGAGCTGCAATAAACATTCTGGTACAAATATCTTTATTGTTAAGTGATTTTTGAACATCTGGGTATTTATCTAATAGAGGAATTGTAGGATCAAGTGGTAGGTCCACTTTTAGTTCCTTGAATATTTTTCAAACTTCTTTCCAAAAAGGTTATATTAGCCTGCATTCCCACCAGCAGTGAGAAGTGTTCCCTTCTCTCTTGCATCCATGCCAATATCTGTAGTTTTGAGATTCTGTGATGTGGACTAATCTTATTGGAGTTAGATGATATCTCAACGTGGTTTTGATTTGCATTTCTCTGATGATTAAATATGATGAGCATTTTCTTTTGAGCTTCCTGACTCTTCCTCACTGCCAAATACTGGATGATTGTGATACCAGATGATTGTGGTGAGGCACAATCAGTAGACCATTGTGTATGCCAATTCTATTTCACTACCTTAAGGCATAAGTGGCGAAGGTCCCCAAGTTTTAGATTTGAAAAGCAGGAGGAATTACCTGCTCAATAATCCATTTTTACCAAACTTTAGTGTTTTGGGTGCTTGCTTAATATAATTGATACTTTGCTTTCTGTTTGGTTCAATTAGCCACCAGTTTATCTCATCTTTTGGAACTGTGGAAGGAAGTAGGAATGAGGGGAATTTCAATCCACAGCGGATATAAACACAAACAGCATTTAATAGTGACACACAGAGATAGCATAAGTAATGGCTACTTGAAGCATTAGAGAGAAAGTGACAGGGCAGAGCAGGGGGAGTTATGTGCCAAAGCCTCTCCAAGTAATTAAAGCACAGTCTTCATGTTTTGCCATTTGTCAAAACAAAGTAAATATTGGAATCTTAGTACTTGCAGCTTCCCAGCTAAATATCTTTCTGTGGCTATTGCTCAAATATTGAAAATACTTGTGTAAGTTTTAGTGCAAAACTGCCATCTGAGTGATTTGTGTGGAGATGTAACCTGCTGCTTCTCTGAATCCATGTATCCACCATCGCAGTACATATCAATTTTGCTCTGGTCCCCATTAGCAATGTTGTCAAAAAAACAAATCACAGAAAAATAACAACCCTGCAAGCCAAGAAATTTAGATCCAGATATGAGCCATAAATCTGTATTAATTTAATAGTTAAAGTGCGTTAATGCTTTGTAATATTTTTTCTTTATAGAGAACACAATAGTGAGGTCATCTGTAATAAAGATGTTAATCCTGAGCCACCTGCTAGTTTGTTTTGCCTCTTGGGGCAAAAGGACATTAATGGATGAAATATGGCCTCGAGCTCCTTAAAATAGTGTTTTATGGCAACCTCTATGCAGGGCTGTAAAACACTCACCGTGAGTGATAAAGAATCTCAAGAAGGAATATTCACTCTCCATCATGCTTGATCTGACATCAGCTTTGCTTAGGTTACCATTCATCCACAGACACCCACTGGGCTGGGCTGCAAAGGGAGATGGGAGGTGAATTGTCTGGCCTTTTGGAGCAGTTTCCAGGGCACAGCCCCTGAGAAAAGTGTCTATTCTGGAACCTATTATTTATTTTTCTCCTGGGATTTTGGTTTAGGAAAATAGTCGATATTGTTCTATTATGAGCTGTTTGGGCAGGTTTTGTGAAATATACAAGAAAAAAAGCATCATACACACCTATCTCTGTTTCATATTATGGGGGAACATCCTTCATTTAGATTTCTTTTATTTTTATTATTTTGTACTTTTTTCTCTTAATTTTTTTCACTAAATCATAATTGTATACATTAATGCATTTATGGGGTACAATGTGCTGATTTTATATACAATTTGGAATGCTTACATCAAACTGTTTAATATGGTCTTCACCTCACTTAGTTATTGTGTTAAAACACTTATGCTCTACTCTTAATAGATGTGACATATACCCTTGCAATATGCACCATAGGTGAGGTACCACTGATTACCCTCCATCCAACCTTTCCCCTCAAACTTCCCCCTTCCCACCCTTTCCTCATCCTGGGCTATAGTTGTGTTTTATCTTTTATATGAAAGTGTCGGTGATTGTATATTGGTTTCATAATAGTACTGAGTACATTGGATACTTTTTTCTTCCATTCTTGACATACTTTACTAAGAATATGTTCCAGACCCATCCATGCAAACATAAAAGAGGTAAAGTCTCCATCTTTTTGAATGCTGTATAATATTCCATGTATATATATACCACAATTTGTTAATCCATTCATGGGTTGATGGGCGCTTGGGCTGCTTCCATGATTTGGTAATTATGAATTGGGCTTCAGTAAACATTCTGGTACAAATATCTTTGCTGTAAAGTGATTTTTGGTCTTCTGGATATATACCTAGTAGAGGAATTGCAGAATCAAATGCCAGGTCTACTTTTAGTTCCCTAAGTGTCCTCAAACTACTTTCTAAAAGGAATGTATTAGCTTACACTACCACTAGCAGTGCAGAAATGTTTCCTTTTCTCCACATCCACACCAACATATGTAGTTTGGGGATTTTGTTATGTGGACTACTCTTAGCTGAGTTAGATGATATCTCAAAGTGGTTTTGATTTTCATTTCTCTGATGATTAAAGATGATGAGCATTTTTTCATGTGTCTGTAGGCCATGTGCCTGTCTTCAGAGAACCTTCTGTTCAAGTCTCTTGCCCACAATGAAATGGGATCAATCACTTGTTCTTTTCTTATTAATAAATTTGAGTTCTCTGTAGATTCTAGTTATCAAACCTTTGTCAGAAACATAACCTGCAAATACTTTTTCCCATACTGAGGACTGTCTGCTTGCTTTATTTACTGTGTTCTTGGCTGTGCAGAAGCTTTTTAGTCTGATCAGATCCCAGTAATATATTTTTGGTGTTGCTTCAATTGTCTGAAGGGTCCTCCTCATAAAATATTCTCCCAGGCCAATTTCTTCAAGTGTTTCCCCTGCAGTCTCTCTAAGTATCTTTATAGTTTCATGTCTTATGTTTAAATTTTTTATCCAGTGAGAATTGATTTTTGTTAATGGTGAAAGCTGAGGCTCCAGTTTCAGTCTTCTATAGGTCTATAGCCAAGTCACCCAACACCATTTATTAAATAGGGAATCTTTCCCCCAATTTATGTATTTGATATATTTATCAAAGATCAAGTGACTATAAGTGTCTGGGTTCATATTTTGGTTCTCTATTCTGTTCCATTCATCTACCTCTCTATTTTTGTGCCAGTACCATGCTGTTCTGATCACTGTAGATTTATAGTATAGCCTGAAGTCTGGTAGTGTGATTCCTCCTGATTTGTTTTTATTTCTGAGTAATGTCTTGGTCAATCAAGGCTTTTTTCTGGTTCCATATAAAATGAAGAACTATTTTTTCCAGATCTTTAAAGTATGATAATAGTGCTTTAATAAGGATTGGATTAAATTTGTATATTGCTTTGGGTAGTATGGACATTTTAACAATGTTGATTCTTCTCAGCCATGAGCATGGTATGTTTTACCATTTGTTAACCTCTTCATCTATTTCTTTCCTCAGAGTTTCATATTTCTCTTTACAGAGATCTTTCACGTTCTTTCTTGGGTAGATTCCCAGATATTTCATCTTCTTCGGCACTACTATAAAAGCAATAGAGTCCTTGACTATTTTTTTCAGCTTGACTATTGTTTTATATATAAAAGATACTGATTTGTGAGTATTGATTTTATATCCTGAGATGCTGCTGTATTCCCTCATCAGTTTTGAGAGTTTTGTAGTTGAGTCCCTGGAATTTTTCAGGTATAGTATCATCAACAAATAGTGAGAGTTTGGTCTCCTTTGACCCTATTTGTATATTCTTTGATTGCCTTCTTTTGCCTGATTGCAATGGCTAAGACTTCCATTACTATGTTGACTACCAGGGGAGACAGTAGGCATCCTTCCCTTGTTACTGATCTGAGTGGAACTGTTTTTAATTTTACTCCATTCAATATGATATTGGCTATGGGTTTGCTGTACATGGCTTCTATCAGTTTAAGAAATGACCCATCTAAGCTTATTTTCTTAAGTGTTCTGATCATGAAAGGATGCTGGGTATTATCAAAAGCTTTTTCTACATCAACTGAGAGAATCATATGGTCTTGTTTTTATTTTGTTTATGTGATGAATTATATTTATAGATTTATGTATGTTGAACCAACGTTGAGACACTGGGATAAAACCAAATTGGTCATGTTGTATAATTTGTTTAATGTGTTTGCTAGACTCTCTTTGGTAGGATCTTATTTACTATTTTTGCAGCCATATTCATTAATGATATTGGTTTATAACTTTCTTTCATTGTTGGATCTTTTCCTGGTTTGGGGATCAGGGTGATATTTGCTTCATAGCATGTGTTGGGAAATATTCCTTCTTTTTCTATGTTTTGGAAAAGGTTGTGTAATATAGGTATTAGTTCCTCTTTAAAGGTTTGGTAGAATTTTGATGTGAAGCCATGTGGTTCTGGATTTTTCTTTTTTGAGAGATTTCATGTAGTTAATGGTATTTCAGTATTTGATATAGGTCTATTTAATATTTGCAATTCTTTCTGGATGAGTCTAGGAAGGTGACAGTCTTCCAGGTATTGGTCTATTTCCTCCAGATTTTCATATTTCTGAGAATAGCATTTTTTATATTATTCATTAAGGACCTTTTGAATTTCTGAGGTGTCTGTTGTCATTTTGTCTTTATCATATCTGATCGATGATATTAGGAATTTTACTTTTCTGTTTCTAGTTAGGTTAGCCAAAGGTTTATCAATATTGTTACTTTTTTCAAAAAACCAACTTTTTGCTCCATTGATCTTTTGAATGATTCTTTTGTTTTCAATTTCATAATTCTGCTCTAATGTTGGTTATTTCTTTTATTCTGCTGGGTTTGAGGTTGGAATGTTCTTCCTTTTCCAGTTGCTTGATATTTCCCATTAAGTTGTTGACTTCCTCATTTTGGAATTCCTCCTTGAGGAATGCTTGCAATGCTATGAATTTCCCTCTTAAGACTGCCTTTGCAGTAACCCACAGGTGATAATTTGTGTCTTCATTGTCATTTTCTTCCAAAAATTTGGTAATTTCTTCTTAATCTCATCTATGACCCAGCTATTATTCAGCATAAGGTTATTCAGCTTCCATGACTTAAGTATGAAGATTCCTGTTGTTGTTGAGTTCAACTTTAATTCTGTTATGGTCCATGAAAATACAAGAAATAGTCTCCATTCTTTGACATTTGCTGAGGTTAGCCTTGTGACCTAAGATGTGATCAATTTTGGAGGATGGTCCATGGGCTGATGAGAAGACTGTGCATTCAGTTTTGTTAGGATGAAATGTTCTGTAGACATCTGTGTAGTCCATTTGTTGTATGGTCAAGTTTAAGTTCAATATTTCTTCATTTAGTTTATTCATGGAGGATCTATCCAACACTGCCAAAGGGTTGTTAAAATCTCTGACTATTATGGTGCAGGAAGATGTCAAATTGTTCATGTTTGCTAGGATTTCCTTTATAAATTGAGGAGCATTCTGGTTGGGCACATAAATGTTAATAATTAAAATCTCTTCATGTTGAGTGTTTCCCTTGACAAATATGAAGTGACCAACCTTATCTTTCCTTACCTTTGTTGGTTTAAAGCCTATTGTATCTGCAAATAAAATTGCAACCCTTGCTTTTTTCTGATTTCCATTTGCCTGAATTATAGATGTCCATCCCTTCACCCTGAGTCTATTTTTATTCTTTAAGGTAAGAAGAGATTCTTCTATGCAGCAATTTATCTGGTCTGAGTTGATGCAGCCAGCCAGCCTGTGCCTTTTTAGAGGACAATTTAAACCATTCATATTAATTATAAGAATTGATAAGCCTGGTTGTGTTTGGGGTATTATGTTTTTTGAAAGTCCAGTGGACATTTTTAATCATTTCACCACTGTGGAAATTGGGTTTTGCTCAAAAATTTCTTAGTGAGTTTACTTTGGTTGTAGAGCATTGTGCTGGTTATTGTGGAGGATGAGTCTGAGAATATCCTGGAGAGCTGGTTTAATTATGGCAAATTTCTTAACCATGTATATGCCATTAAAGTATTTGTTTTCTCTATCACAAATGAAAGTCAGTTTAGCTGGATACAGGATCCTTGTACCTACAAGTTGTTTTGTTTTAGGAGATTGAAGGTTGATGACCATCCTCTTCTGTCTTGAAAGATTTTGCTTGAGAGATCTGCAGTCATTCTAATTTTCTTCCCCTGTAGGTTATGATTTTCTTATGTCTGGTAGCTTGCAGAATTTTCTCCTTCATCTTAACTTTGGCAAAGTTAATTACAATGTATCTAGGAGATGCTTTATTTGGATTGAATCATGCTTGGGATCTGAACTATCTGCTATCTGAATTTCAGTATCTCTTGCCATGCTTGGGAAGTTCTCCTTCATTACATGTTGGAGTAGAACATCAGTGACTTTAGGACCATCCTCTTCTCCTTTAGGAATTCCTATGAGGTGAATGTTTGCTCTTTTGGAGTGGTCTTACAATTCTCTCAGGGAATGATCCATTTTTGCACTCCACTTCTCTGCCTCTTTGAGTTTTGGGGAGCATTCAAAAAGTTTGTCTTTAATGTCAGAGATCCTTTCTTTTGCCTGCTCCGTTCTGTTACTGAGGGATTCTACTGTATTTCTCAGTTCTTTGAGGGCTGCAACTTCTTGTCTCATTGTGTCTAACTCTTTGGAGAGTCATTGATTTCTTGAGACAATTCTGAATTACTCCTTGAATTTCTAATTCCAAACTTTACTTCCATTCTATTAATCTTTTTTTGCCATCCATGTTCTGAACTCAATTTCTGAGATCTCAGCCATTTGTTTATGAATGGCATTTTCTGTTGTGTCTCTTTTGTCATTCCTTGGGGGAGTTGATCCACTCTGATTATGCATGCTGCCAGAGTTTTTCTGCTGATTCTGCCCCATGATTATTATTCATAGTGATATGAATAATATCACTATGGCTAGAGAAGCTGGGAAGGTGAATTTGGATTGAGGGTTCCTGGAGTTGTAATTAGCCAGCCCTTTACCAAAGAGCTGGGACCAGTGTCTGTGCATTTTCGCATTCAATAGTGTAGCCTGAGACTCCAGGGACCTGCTTTGTGTGATGGGGCTAGGTGACTCTGTCTTGTATTCAGCTAGTCTCTATCCAATCTTAGTCAATCAGTGGCTTTGGGCTGAAATCTCAGCTGGGGAGAAATACAAGAAACTAAGACACCTTGCTCCCCATGGGCAACAACTGGAACAGGAGAATCAGACCCTTCCATTACAACACAACTAGGGCTTAACCTTGGAAGGGCCCCAGGTGGCTAGCCCAGGTCAATGTTTCCAAACCAATTGTCCTGGTCAGCAAGATTGCTGATCAAGTGGGAGAGTTCAGAATGTCTCTAGCAACTAGATAGCATGGGTCCACTGGCAACTCAAGTGTGACTCGCTCTGGTGCTCCATGGAGTGAGAAAGGCCTGCCCAGCAAAGAGTTAGTTCGGGGGGCTGATGCCTCTTTCCCTACCTTCTACTTCCACCATGCCCAATCGCTGGTAACCCCATGGGGCTGTGACCCAATTCCCTCCATTGAGCAAATATGCCAGGGATTTGCACCTGCCAGAGTCAAAGGGGAGTCAATGCCTCCTGGGCCAGGCCACCACACTTAGCCACCAGCCAGCAGGGGGAGCTGAAGTCTGACTCCCTCTAGTGCTGAACACTCTCTACTAGAGAGTGTTCCACCTGAGTTTGTTTCAAGACAGGGGTTATCAATACAGTGAATGTTTTTCTCCCTAAGAGACTGATCTCTGCCCCAGATGCACTTTTCCTCTGGTACCTCTGCAGGGTGAGGTCTGGCTCTCTCTGGTAGTGCACAGAATTGAGAGGTGTCTCTATGAAATTTGACCCTGGTGGAATTGCTCTACTGTCATTGCTGCTGCATGGCAGATGCCTCTGTGACGGTTCCTACCCCTCCACCTCTGTGATGGTTCCCACCCCTTACTGCACCTCTGACTGCCACTGATACACACTTTCATTGGACTGGGCCAGTCACCCTCCTCCCTATGCCTCTCTCTACTTCTGGCCCATCCAATGCCCAGTCCTAGCAAGAAAACTTGTATATTCCAGTCTCAGTAGGGGGTGGATTTCTAAACCACCAGGCAAGGGGAGATGGTGGACTGGGAGTTCAGAATGGCAAAGAAAATATATGCTCAACTTTTATGCTGGGCAAGAGAATGCCCAGGCTCACAGTGGGGTCTCTCTGGAGAAGTAGTCTCAACCTTCAGTGCCTCTCTCCTGTGGGGTGAGACAAGAGGTCTTCCATTCACTGTCTGCTTGTAGAAATCACACAGTAAGCCATTCTCTTAAGGGAGTGGATGGACTCTTTAGGTTGTGTTTTATGCCTGAAATTTGCTTCCTTAGAATCTCAGCTTGCCTCAGCAGGGATAACGTGCAGTTATCAATCTTCTGTCTCAGCTCAGCTCCCAACCTTCAGGTTTATTGGTTTCTTTCTGGCCATTACCTATCCATCTGGACAGGAGCTTCTGTTGAAAGCTGGCTTCAATCAGCCATGTTCTCCCAAACCCTCTCATTCCAATTTCAATGAGCTCCATGTAGTGTTTTCTTTTTCTTTATTTAATTCCTAATTTTATTTCTTTCTGGTATTTTTTGAACAGGTTTCTTGCAATGACACAGTTAATAACTATTCAGATTGTGCCAGGCTTCAGGTGGGAAAAGTCTACTATCTCCATAGGACTTGCAGAATTAGGAGAACTAACCTCATGTTGGCAAACAAAGGTCTTGGACCATAGTCAAGCAGAGCAAGGGTACAGGGAGTTTGCAACTTGTCAAGGTAACAAGTGTTGAAGGGAATGGCTCACATATTGGCTCTGGGCAAACATGAGGAAGAAATCCCTGGTATCTCCTCTCAGATATGGCTCTACTTGGTCTAGGGGAAGGACAGACAATGCTTCCTGAAAGGTCGCTGCCGCTGAACTCTCAGAAGGTTTGTTACACAGACTAGATCTTCAGGAATCACAGAGTAGCAAGACATACACTATAATTCTTAGGTGAAAGGAGAAAATCTATGTGTGAAATTTTAGAAGGAAGGACAAGTGATTCATGTTTACTTGGGAGGCAAGCACAGAAGGAGTGTCTACCCTCATCCACACCCCAAAGTTCCCAGTGCTGACACTAGAGCACAGGAAATAAGAGCCAGATGATATCTTAGCAGTATGCTTCTCCAGTTTGGTGGCCCCAGGAGGGTAAGAATTAGGATTAGGATTCTTCAGAGGGGACTAGTGGCTTGAGGTCCACACATGGGCACAAACACTTGAACTACCTATTACTGGACTTCCTTTCTGGGTGGGACTAAGAGTGTATTACCACTCATTGTAGAAAGGAAATACAGCCCACAGCTCCTATGTGCACCTTTGAAACACCCAGACTGGACCAGCGCCAATGCAGGGTGCATGTCTGGGGTCATATCACCTCTGAGTAGCTGAGACTGTCTCTTTGCCATAGAACAACTCCCTATTGATAGTGGTTGATGGCAGGTGAGCAACTGCATGGATGACAGAGGTTCTCCTGGTCTTAGTTCCCCTTACCTTAATTGTTAAAACCCTGCCATCAGTTTTGCTGCTAAATACTTCTAAATGATTATAAACACAGACCAGAGGGGGACACAGCTTACCTCTCCTACTCTTATTTACTCATCATTTGTAGTTCACTTACTTACTAAGCCCATCAAAAATATCATCTCATTAATCCTAAAAATAATACTTTAAATCAATTCCTATTGTTATTCTCTTTTTATCAAAGATTAACTTGAGGCTGGAGGTGAATGAACTCAACCAAGATCACAGGCCAATCAGTGACAGAGTTGAATTTTAGTCCCAGACCTGTTTGATTCCAAAGTCTGTGGTCAGGATCATCTCCACAGTGCCCACTGACTATGGTTATACAGCAGTTGGTCAATACATGTTTGGTGAGTGCAACAGTACTGGAGATAAATTCACCATCACCACTGACTCTCTCAGACAGCATCAGCAGGTTGACACATCAGTGATTTTCATTCCCCTCTACCAGGTCTGACTCTCTGTTGTATTAGCACTGAGAAATTGGGGGCTTTGAAAAGTGTCAAGGAGAGATGTTGGTTCTTTTTCTGCCCCTTCTCTCTTTCACCCCACGATCATGGCCTGTGGTAGCATTTGATGATATATTAACACCTAATTTCAGCTCAGCTCTTAGGCTGAAAAAGACACTTTATTGTGATTTGACAGTGCTATATCATTTAGGCAGAGACCAGAGAGACATAGGGACCCTAGGGTGTCCAATGTCCACCTTATTAACTCAGCCCTTCTGATAGCCACCAGGTGGAGATTAATTTCTGAAGTCCCTGGGCTGTCAAGTTGTGGGAAAATCCAATAAGAATGAAAACTTAGGGGAAGGGCAAGATGGCCAACAGGTACCAGTCTCCGACAGAAGCTCACGTCCAGAGGGAAGGATAAAGTCCAGAAAATACCCAACAAAGTTGAAGACTGGGAGCCCAGCCAAGAAAGAAGAGTGATATCTGCAGGACACCTCTGCTAAGGCAAGTTGTGATTCTTAGAAAGCAATCTACAGGTACATTATACATCCCAAAGGAAAAGTGTCTATCCCCTCCCCCCAAGAAAGTTGTGTTTTTCTCTTTGTTTTCCCTTCCTCTGATCCTGTAAGTTTCCTACAGGTGAGCAGTGAACTGAAGACTTATTATCTCACCCTACATGTGAGAGCAACAGAAAATGGGGTCTACTCCCCTAGAGGGACCCTGCTGAGACACCGAACACCCTTTTGCCAGGCAGAAAAATCAAACTAATGTTTCACTGCCATTTTGAATTCCCAGTTCACCCTTCCTGCCTTGCCTGCAGAGACAGTGAGAAGAGGCCCAAGAGTAGTGTCCCACAACCCCTGTGTGAACAAGTGCTCTGTCCGAGCCCTGCAGCTGGAGAACTGCTTGGGCCACATGTTCCCTGTGTGGCTTCTGGCGGGGTGGCACCAAAGATTGATCAGGCTGTGCCTTCCCCATGGGGCTGCTGGTGATCCACTGCTCTGGGCACCCCCGAGGACTGATAGAGCCACATGTTCCTGGCACTCCAGGCTTGGTGGCCTGAGAACTGCAAGAGGATGGTCAGTTGAGAGGGAACCACACTGGGAACCCCCAGGTGAAGAGCAGCAGCTGCAGCAGCTGCAGCAGCTAGAACAATAAGGCTCACACCCCTGAGGCTTTTCCAGACAGACACGCCCTATCTGTCCAGGCAACCAGAAGCCGGCATCTTCTCTAGTGGCAGCCACTTGCTGAACAGTTTTGGGATAGTCTTCAAACGGTGCAGATTCAGCATGGGGCGGAATCAATGGAAAAACTCTGGTAACCTGAATAACCAGAGTAGATCAATTCCCCCAAGGAAGGATGGGGCAGATGCAATTGTAGATCCTATCCATAAACAGATGACTAAGATGTCAGAAATCAAGTTCAGACTCTGGATAGCAAATAAGATTAACAGAATGGTGGAAAGGAGGGAATTAGAATTTTAAATTATTCAAAAGCTGTCTCAAGAATTCAATGATTTGGCTCGGCGCCTGTGGCTCAATTGGCTAAGGCGCCAGTCACGTACACCTAAGGTGGCGGGTTCGAATCCCCAGCCCAGGCCTGCCAAACAACAATGATGGCTGCAACCAAAAAATGGCCGGGTGTTGTGGCGGGCACCTGTGGTCCCAGCTACTTGGGAGGTGGAGGCAGGAGACTCACTTGAGCCCAGGAATTGGAGGTTGCTATGAGCTGTGATGCCATGGCACTCTACCCAGGGGGGTAGCTTGAGGCTCCATCTCCAAAAAAAAAAAAAAAAAGAATTCAATGATTTCAAAGATAAAATGACCAAAGATTTTCACACACTGAGGCAAGAGGTTGCAGCCCTCAAAGATCTGAAAAATACAGTGGAATCCCTCGCTAACAGAATGGCGCAGGCAGAAGAAAGGATCTCTGACATCGAAGACAAAGCTTTTGAATGTGCCCAAGTGTTCAAGGATGAAGAGAAATGGAGAGCAAAAATGAATCACTCTCTCAGAGAGCTCTGGGATAATTTGAAGAAAACTAATATTCACCTTATAGGAATCCCTGAAAGTGACAAAGTTGCTTCTCAAAACACAGAGGCTCTTCTTCATGGAATTATGAAAGAGAACTTTCCAGATATGCCAAGAGATTCTGAAATTCAGATAGCAGACAGTTTCAGAATCCCAGCATGACTCAACTCGAACAAGAAATTCCCAAGGCACATCATAATTAACTTCACTAAAGTTAATATGAAAGAGAAAATTTTGAAAGCAGCTAGGTGTAAGAAAACCATAACCTACAAGGGGAAGAATATTAGAATGACTGCAGATCTCTCTGTTGAAATGTTTGCAGTTCTTCTAAAACAAAATAACTTTCAAACCAGGATCCTGTATCCAGCTAAACTGAGTTTCATTTATGATGGAGAAATTAAGTACTTTAATTACATTCACACACTGAAGAAATTTGCCATAACTAAACCAGCCCTTCAGTATATTCTCAGACCTATCCTCCATAATGACCAGGACAATCCTCCACCACATAAATAAACTCACACAGAAAATTTTGATCAAATTCCAACTTTCACAGTGGTGAAATGATTAAAGAAGTCCACTGGACTTTTGAAAAACTCGATCCCCTGAATTATACCAGGTTTATCAATATTCTCAAGCAATGTGAATTGCTTAAATTACCCTCTAAAGAGGCACAGGCTGGCTGACTGGATACAAAAACTCAGGCCAGATACTTGTGGCATACAAGAATCTCATCTTACCTTAAAAGACAAATATAGGCTCAAGGTGAAGGGATGGTCATCTATATTCCAGGCAAATGGAAAGCAGTAAAAAGCAGGTGTTACAATTTTATTTGCAGATATAATAGGCTTTAAACCAACAAAAGTAAACAAAGACAAGGATGACCACTTTAAATTTGTTAAGAGTAATACTCAATATGACGAGATCTCAATTATCAATATCTATGTACCCAACCAGAATGCAACTCAATTGATAAAAGATACTCTAATAGGCATGCATGAGCAACTTGATTTCTCCCAGCTCCATCATAGTCAGAGATTTTAATACTCCTTTGGCAGTGTTGGATAGCTCCTCCAACAAGAAGCTTAGGAAAGAAATTTTAGATTTAAACTTAACCATTCAGCATTTGGATTTAATGGACATCTACAGAACGTTTCATCCTAACAAAACTGAGTACACATTTTTCTCATCAGCCCATGGAACATACTCCAAAATTGACCACATTTTAGGTCACAAGTCTAACCTCAGCAAATTTAAAAGAATAGAAATTATTCCTTGCATCTTCTCAGACCATCATGGAATAAAAGTTGAACTCAGTAAAAGCAGGAATCTGCAGATTCATACAAAAACATGGAAGCTAAATAACCTTATGCTAAATGACAGGTGGATCAAGAAGGAAATTGCCAAATTTTTGGAACAAAATGATAATGAAGACATGAGTTACCAGAACCTCTGGGATACCACAAAGGGAGTCCCAAGAGTGAAATTTCTAGGACTGCAAGCCTTCCTCAAGAAAGCCAAAAGGGAGGAAGTTAACAACCTAATGGAAAAAGAAGAATTCTCCAACCCCAAACCCAGCAGAAGAAAAGAAATAACCAAAATTAGAGCAGAATTAAATAAAATTGAAAACAAAAGGATTATATAACAGATCAATAAATCAAAAAGTTGGTTTTTGAAAAGGTCAATAAGATAGATAAACCTTTATTTTATTGACCAACCTAGGCCCAGAAAAAAAAGAGTAAAATCTCTAATTTCATCAATTAGAAATGGTCAATAAGAAATAACAACAGACCCCTCAGAAATTCAAAAAACCCTTAATGAATATTACAAGAATGTTTATTCTCAGAAATATGAAAATATGAAGGAAATTCACCAATACTTGGAAACATGCCACCTTCCAAGACTTAGCCAGAATCAAGTGGAAATGTTGAACAGGCCTATATCAAGTTCTGAAATAGCATCAACTATACAAAATCTCCCTAAAGACAAAAACCTGGGACCAGAATGGCTTCACATCAGAATTCTGCCAAACCTTTAAAGAGGAACTAGTACATATATTACTTAACCTTTTCCAAAATATAGAAAAAGTAGAAATACTTCCCAATGTGTTGGGATTCCCAAGTATTCAAACATCACCTTGATCCTCAAACCAGGAAAAGACCCAACAAGAAAAGAAAATTACAGACCAATATCACTAATGAATACTGATGTGAAAATATTCAAGAAGATCCTAACAAACAGAATCCAGCAACACATCAAACAAATTATACACATATATATATATGTGTGTGTATATATACATATACATATATGACCAAGTGGGTTTTATCCCAGGATCTCAAGGATGGTTCAACATACATAAATCTATAAACGTAATTCATCACATAAACAAATTAAAAAACAAAGACTGTATGATTCTCTCAATTGATGCAGAAAAAGCTTTTGATAATATCCAGCATCCCTTCGTGATCAGAACACCTAAGAAAATTGGCATAGAAGAGACATTTCTCAAATTGATAGAGGGCATCTACAGCAAACCCACAGCCAATATTGTACTGAACGTAGTTAAATTGAAATCATTTCCACTCAGATCAGGAATCAGGCAAGGTTGCCCATTTTCTCCATTGCTCTTTAACATTGTAATGGAAGTTTTAGCCATTGCAATTAGGGAAGAAAAGGCAATCAATGGTATCCATATAGGATCAGTAGAGATTAAACTTTCACTCTTTGCAGATGATATGATTGTATACCTGGAAAATACCAGGGATTCTACTACAAAACTCTTAGAAGTGATCAAGGAATACACCAGCATCTCAAGTTACAAAATCAACACTCATAAATCGGCAGCCTTTATATATAACAACAACAGAGAAGCTGAAAAAATAATCAAGAACGCTATTCTGTTTACAGTAGTGCCAAAGAAGATGAAATATTTGGGAGTTTACCTAACAACAGACGTGAAAGACCTCTATAAAAAGAACTATGAAACTCTAAGAAAACAAATAGCTGAAAATGTTAACAAATGGAAAAACATACCATGCTCATTGCTGGGAAGAATTAACATTGTTAAAATGTCCACACTACCCAAAGCAGTATATAATTTTAATGCAATCCCTATTAAAGTTCCATTGTCATACTTGAAAGATCTTGAAAAAATAATACCTCATTTTACATGGAATCAGAAAAAACCTTGAATAGCCAAGACATTACTCAGAAATAAAAACAAAGTAGGAGGAATCATGCTATCATATTTCAGACTATACCATAAATCCATAGTGGTATTGGAACAAAACAGAGAGGTAGATGTATGGAACAGAATAGAGAATCAAGAGATGAACCCAGCTACTTACTGTTATCTGATCGTTGACAAGCCAATTAAAAACATTGAGTGGGGAAAAGATTCCCTATTTAACAAATGGTGCTGGGCGAACTGGCTGATGACCTGCAGAAGACTGAAACTGGATCCATACCTTTCACCACTAACTAAGATTGACTCTCACTGGATTAAAGATTTAAATATAAGACATGAAACTATGAAAATACTAGAGGAAAGTGTAGGGAAAATGAAGAAATCAGCCTGGGTGAAAATTTTATGAGGAGGACCCCCCAGGCAATTGAAGCAACATCAAAAATACACTACTGGAACCTCATCAAATTAAAAAACTTCTGCACAGCCAAGAACACAGTAAGCAAAGACAGCAGACAGCCCTCAGAATGGGAGGAGATATTTGCTGGTTATATCTCTGACAAAGGTTTAATAACCAGAATCTGCAGAGAACTCAAATGTATTAGCAAGAAGAAAACAAGTGATCCCCTCTCAGGGTGGGCAAGGGACTTGAAGAGATACTTCTCTGAAGAAGACAGGTGCATGGCCTACAGATATATGAAAAAATGCTCATCATCCTTAATCATCAGAGAAATGCAAATCAAAACTACTTTGAGATATCATCTAACACCAGTAAGATTAGCCCATATCCCAAAATCCCAAAATCACAGATGCTGGCATGGTTGT